>JAKELH010000554.1:0-50791 GCA_021525015.1 Lactarius pseudohatsudake | reverse complement strand
TGACCCATGGGGATATTTTGTTTGGGGCAAAGCAGATGGTAAGCAGCGTGAAATCAAGCGAACACGACGAGAAAACTCACCGATTTTTCCAGTCGATCAAGGATGGTGCGACGGTACATACCCTGCTGAACCTCAAGAAATACACTATCCGGCAACAAAAGAGCTCGGACCAATCACACAACGCCCGAGGTCCACATCTCTGTCAATATCATGCCAACAGAAAACTCCACGGCGCAAGTAATGCACCAAGTCTCAACTGTGTCAGGGCCCACTCCGGGTCCATCGCGTCTCTCATGTCAACGATAACCCCCCATGCGCTACATGGCCAAGCATAGTGGGGCCTAGTAGGCTACAACAACCGCGGTCCTCACGTGTTTTGGTCATTCTTGATTGCATTGCAGACTTGAGGGTCCCAACACTGATGGAGCTGCTATCGCTCATGGATGAATACAACCCGGCCATTGGCCTGAAATATGTCGACCTAGAAGAAGATTTATGGACCTTGGTATTACGGATTCAGTGATCCTGTACTCACTTCCGATCTCAATCCTGTCGTTTGGGGATCTCGACCATGATCTCGCACGCCGTCTCCAACAATTTTGCTACAGTCTTTCATCCCTCTTGGTTTAGTGGATCCGAGCGACGACATCATTTATGGCTCACTTTCCCAACAGGACGGAGAGTGGACCGGGGTTTCTTGAAGAAGTTCACCTGGACGAGGAGATCGAAGTGTCAGTGGATCCAAGGGAGAGCGACGACATCACCGAGTTTTCCCAACAGGAGACGGAGAGTATTCTTGAAGTTCACCTGGACGAGGTGATCGAGGTTTCAGATGGCGAGACATTGGTGAACAGAGCCGAGTCAGATGTGGATAGTGACAGCTCCCTGTACAGGCCAACGTCGTGTGAAGTGTGAGGTGGTTTGTCAGCTATGTATCACGTGGATACAACGCAGCGGTAGCTTTCCCCTTGGGGTTTGATGCACCTGTACTGCTGTATATAGGCTATCCAATTATCATTTTTCTCCAGTCATTTGTTCACGCGTGCACAAGTATATATATATAAAAACTACGGGACTTGGTACCCACAGTGGGCATACCAGCCCTTTGCATCGTCCGTCGTGACTGAGTAGACGGCCGCCCAGAACGCGTTGTAGATACTGCCATTATTGGACTCGAGGTCCGCATTGACGTGAGAACGATTCGCGCGCAGCCAGGCCTTGATGGAGGAGAATGCTAATTCGATCGGGTTGAAATCTGGCGAATACACGGGAAGATAAATAAGGCGTGCGCCATGTCCCTCGACCAGTTCGCGAATCCCGGCTACCTTGTGAATGGCCGCGTTGTCGACGACGAGGACCGAGTTGGGCATCGGCCATTCGTTCATGCGCGGGAGAAGGCCCTCGACGAATTGCTGAAAATATCGCCGGTAATGTTGTTCTCGACGACCTCAAGGTGTAGGATCACATAATGATCTGCCATCAATTCCATCATTGATGGGCACCCGACGGGCAGAACCCCTCATTACTCATGGGCCAACCGACGTTGGCCGATGCCAAAAAATCTTCCGGAATTCATGGGCCAGCCGACGTCGGTTCGGGAGGTTTTGTTCCAGAGCAATTTCTATCCATGGAAAACATGTGGGGAGATAAAAGACCCGAAACAAATTCAAATAAGACTGGTAAGTGGATGGAACACCAAATCCCAGTCCATGGAACATAGGATGTAAATATAAATCCCTAGGTGCAGGGGAAGTTGGGGAACTGCCAAAGGGATGGAACATTGAGTTTCTGTCAGTGGAAAACAAGCAGAAATGTCACGGCCGTAACACACCCAAAACACATTCCAATGGGACTGGGAAGGGTATAGAACACCAAATCCCAGTCCATAGATGACAGGATGTAAAATATAAATCCCCAGCTGCAGCCAGGGAAGTTGGTGAATTACCAAAGGGATGGAACATTGAGTTTGCACATAATGTTCTGCCATGACTTCATAACTGATGGGCCACCCGACGGGCAGGACACCGCAGAACTTCTCAGGACTCATGGGCCAACCGACGTCGGCCGATGCCCAATATTCTTCCAGAGTTCATGGGTCACCCGACGTCGGTTTGGGGGATTTCCTGTTGAGGCAATATTCCAAAGCAGGATAATTTGAAGGACAATATGTATGTCAAAATGTACATAGTAATGTGCACAAATCCAGTTTCCTGAAGTATATTTCCCTGGATGAAGTAATTATACATTGAGACTACTTGTTCTAGCCACAGCAGAAGAGACAACATCAGTTTCCTTTATATACATGGAACAATCAACATCCATAGCCTTTCCTGAACACCTTGTGAGTTTTTCAGAATGGAAGAATCTACTTCCATGATGAAACACCAAACTTGGAAGTAGAAGCATCCATGTCATGACTGGAAATGGAAGGCTGAACTCCCATGTAAGTTCTTGCTACTGAAGGCTGAGATTCTGTATAGTTTCCCGATACGGAAGATATACCTCTCATGAGTTGTGTAGAGGACGGAAGACTGATCTCCTGTCTTGGTTGCCAAAGCGGAAGACAAGCTCCATGACTTTCCAGTGACGGAAGGGCGAACTTCCGTGTAAGTTCGAGACACAGAAAGAATCAACTTCCGTGAGTCTTTAAGACGCAGGAATGACGCAACGGTGAGGCTTCGAGACACGGGAAGTCAAGTCGACTCCTGTGAGACTTCGAGACATGGGACGTTGAGTCAACTCCAGTGAGGCATCCAGATATGGAGGTCGAGTGAACTCCCGTGAGGCTTCGAGATACGGGAGGTCCAGTGAACTCCCGTGAGATTTCGAGACATGGACGTTGGTTCAACTCCCGTGAGGCTTCGAGACACGGGACGTTGATTCAACTCCCGTGAGGCTTCGAGATACGGGAGGTCGAGTGAACTCCCGTGAGATGTCGAGACACGGGACATTGGTTCAACTCCCGTGGACTTCGAGACACGGGATTGTTGATTCAACTCCCGTGAGACTCTCGAGACACGGGACGTTGATTCAACTCCCGTAGGCTTCGAGATACGGGAGGTCGAGGGAAACTCACCGTGAGATGTCGAGACACGGGACATTGGTTCAACTCCCGTGAGGCTTCGAGACACGGGATGTTGATTCAACTCCCGTGAGACTTCGAGGACACGGGACGTTGATTCAACTCCCGTGAGGCTCGAGATACGGGAGGTCGAGTGAACTCCCGTGAGGCTTCGAGACACGGGGACATTGGTTCAACTCCCGTTGAGGTTTCGAGACACGGGACGTGATTCAACTCCCGTGAGACTTCGAGACACGGGACGTTAATTCAACTCCTGTGAGACTTCGAGACATGGGAAGTTGTTCAACGCCCGTGAGGGCTTCGAGACACGGGTGGTCGAAGTCAACTCCCGTGGGGCATCCAGACACGGAAAGACTCACCTTCCGTGAGGCATCCATAGACGGAAGATTCAACTTCCTCGTGAGGCTTCGAGATACCGGAAGTTGGTTCAACTCCTTCGAGACACGGGAAGTTGATTCAACTCCTGTGACTCTTCAATGCACGGGATCAAGTTTCCAAAGTGGAAGAGTGAGCATCCATGATGTTTCCAGTGAAGAGTGAACTATGTGCCCTTTCCCAAAGCAGAAAACTGAGCTTCCTTGTAGTTTCCAAAAATGGAGGATACACCTTACATACGTTTTCCAGACAGGGAATGGACGACCTCCATCAGTGTCTTAACAATGGAAGATGCAAATCCCTACTTGATTCCAGAAACGCAAGACGAAACACCCATGAGCTGTCTTCAAATGAAAGAGTTACCTTCTGTGATTTGTTGAGAGAATATATCCGTATGAGGGTTTCTGAAATGGATGAGGGCAACTACAACTGCAACATTTCAGAATGGAGAAGGGCAACACATCCTATGGATTGTTTACATGAGTTCTAATATTTCTATGAGGCATTGCTGTAAGACTAATGATCTCTTTCAAGGTATGCAGGATCCATTCCACCTGAGCCCCTACCAGTGTCTGCATTCCTTTATAATAGTCAGATCACAGTGTATGTCTTTACTGTTATTGCGCACCTGGCTTTGTGTGTCACCCTAACCACTCGCTTGAGCCGCCCTTGCTCGAGCTCTGGCACATCTGAGTTGTTGTATGGTGTGAGTTCAATTGGAGTTCCTCTCAGCCTCTGAGGAAGTGTCTGGAAGGTGTCTGGCCTTGATATGTTTGACAGAGGGAGGCGTGATGATTCTCCGGTGTCTATAAGATGGTGTGCATGAATGTGTATGACCATCAGAGAAATGATAGGCTGCTTACCAGGAGTGGATGTCTGTTCAGTCTCCTCATTTCTACGAAGTGGAGATGGTGATGGAGATGGTGGAAGAAGTGGAGTCACAGATGGAGAACGCAAACCACGAAGTTTGTCTGCAAAATCTTCCCCTTCACTGCTATGGTCAGACACTGGCTCATCAAAGGTGGAACGTCTTCTGTTGGTCTGTTGCGGATTGCGGACACGCTGTGCAGGCTGGTCTATGTTAGAAAGGAGCTCACAGGATGGGTTCCAGATCAAGGGAATCAACCCTTCCTTCTGGCGTTGCCTCCAGTGGTCTAGCAGTTGGAATATCTGAACCAGACGGAGTTTAGATGGGTCCACCCATGGAAACCCCAACGGGAAGCATTCTTCCTCAATCCATGCCGTTGGGTCACAGGAAAGTTTACTCCATGGGATAGTTGCGTTCTTCCTTCCAGAGATGAACCCTGACTCATGGAGGTTATACAGAACTGCATGGATTGTGTGGTCAACGTACGGATATGCACATGACAGTAATCCCTAAGTGCTGCTTGAATGACTTTGGCAGAATAGCCATCTTCCAGAGTGATGGATGGGATTTCTGGTTCCCTATCCGTATCTGTGACGATCTTCAGTTTTTTCTTGATTGTCTTCGGGCGTCCTGTAGGGCTACTCTGATCACCCTCTGTATCGTCAATATGAGATGGCGTCGATAGCTGTATGGGAATGTCTCAACCTGGCACGAAGCACTTCCTGCAATATTTCATCCATTCCAGCCAGACCCTAGCATCTTTCCAGTTTGGGCAGAACTCGGAAAAGGACATGCCATCGTCCAGAACACTGTTCCAGTCGTCCCTACAAATAGATGGAAATGTATGGAGCAGTGCCTCAACCAAATATATTGTAGGAAGACTTACATTGCAGCTCTTGGATTTCCATCCTTATCGGCATAAGCCACTAAAACAACCGAGCGCATCCCACATGTCTTGAATAGCTGGGTTTGGAAGTCCCTAACAATCCGGCCACGGTATGCTGCCTGGGCCATTCTAAAGAGGTATATTAGTGGGGGGGGATCACTAACGCATAACTGACAACTTACTTGGCCTGGATATCCCTTGGCGGTCTGTCCTCTGACCATTCCTTCGCTATTTCCGCATATTGCTCCTGTTCCTCAATCGATAACTTCTTCCATAGTGAGGTTGTTGCATCTTGGAGGGCTCCCAGGAATGCCTGAGATCCAGGATTACCACCAGACATCCTCTGCGCAAGTTTGGTAATCTCTTCCTTGTTCTCATGGTAAAATGCATTTCTGGCCGACCACCTCCGAGTAAACTCGAGAAGTTGACGATGAGGACGAGAGTAGTGATTGTAAAACCATGTCCTTATTTTCTGTGGGCCATCCGAGCCATATGTCTCAGTGAGCATTTCCATGGATGGATTATCAGTGTGCGTACCTTTTTAGCCTCCTTCTTATCAAATGTGGAGTTCGGGGGCCGCATAGCATATAGCTCCCCCATGGCCCTCTCAAGGATCGTCTTCCGTGAATCGGTGTCAGCTTTTTGAAACTCTTCCACATATCCCTTCAAAATACTGGCATCCTGAGGAGTGATGGAAAACCTGTCGCCTAGAGTGTGGACAGATGGAAAAGACCTTTCGGACTCCCCAGCTGAGTTCCCGGAAGAATAATCAGACTGCATAGTGACGATGGAAGGCGGTGGTGAGAATATGTGGTCGAATGATGCGATATGTATGGAATTGTGCTATGCACGTATGATCAGGTTTATATAGGCTCATTGGCAGTACAGTCACGTATTCCAGGTTTTCCACCTGGAAGAATCGCGGTGCGGTATTGTGAAACATACATGAAACCACTGAGCACTCTTTGGTGTTTCATGCTTGGTTTTATCCTGGGGACATTGTAGTGGACGCATGTAATTACAGAGTTCGATAGGGAGGGACGCCTCCGTCATCCGGTGCATACATGAAATCAGAAGGATGATACATATCCTCCGTCCCCACGGGTTGCTGACATTGTTCCTTGGACATCACGCATGCTTCCCAGACGCTAGAAATGTGTCCGCAATCGTCCAATGTTCCTTCGGACGACAAGCGGGCTTCCTTGGATGATCGACGAAGTTCCCCTAAATATATGGTTTGGCATGGAATGCGTTGAGTTCCCATCGCGCGTGAGGCCGGTGTGGCTCATGTTGTCGAAATTGACTGATTAATTGATTCTTCTCACGAGTTAATTACTGTTTTGTCTCTGTTCTAGATATCATACTATACCTATGCACATGTGAATATGGTACTGATGGTACCCCGTGTTTTATTCGATACTTGTACCCGCGTAGTTATCGTGTACACCTTAGTCATCGCTCGTAGGTGATTCCTGAGTCTTATTCGTCTATCCAGTGTTTCCCGTGCTTTTGCACCCCGTCCGCCTTCGCGCGTGAGCCACGTTACCCGTAGAGGACTCCGTAACCTGCTAGAGAATGGTTTTGCTTATGTCGGGTTGCAGCTCATGTCAGGATATATCGTCCTCGTCTTGGATACTAACATTCTTCTTTCCTCTTTGACTAGTCAGCCAGAAGTGTTTCGTGGACCTTCAATGCGATTTCGAGTACCGGGTACTAGTATTGGTACAAAACTGTGTCTAACTACGTCTTCCATTCGTTCGACTGCTTAACCTTGCGAAGCCCATCCCTGATATATGAAATATCATCGTGGAGATTGAGCACAGCGCCCATAAGAATCGTACATCGCTCTATAAGGTCTCCCATGTGGTCAGATGGGTCGAGAATGAGCCGCCCCCGGTGGGCGGCAGCGTAGTGTCTCTCGGATAGGAGCTGAGGATATGGCGCCCTAGCCAACTAGGAAGGAGTGGGGGTGTTCACAAAACACCCTTTTTGATAATGTACGGATACTACTCACATAGTCAATAGTGAAACGGCCGCTCTTAGCCTGACTTATAGCATCCTCCTCATCTTTGACAACAGAGTCGATTTCCATCTTGTCCCCACCGTCGGAACATTCGGGAGCCCGACGCTTGTCAGGAACGTGCACCGCTTCAGGAGCTGCGGTGTCTACCGACTCGTTGGAAGCGTATGATACCTCGGGAGCTGCGTTCTCCCGCGACTCGCCAGGAATGGGCAACGGCCGGGGAGCTGCAGGGTCCCGAAACTCGCCAGAAATGTTGGATACATCTAGAGCCGCGGTCTCCTGCACTTCGCTGGGATCGTGCGACTTCCGAGGAGCTACAACGTCCCGCAACTTGCCCGAAACATTCGATACCTCGGGAGCAGCGGTCTCCCGCGACTCGCCAGCAACGGGTGACGGCTGGGGAGCTGCAGTGCCCCGAAACTCGTTAGAAATGTTAGATACCTCTGGAGCCGCGGTCTTCTGCACCTCGCCGGGGTCGTGCGACTTCTGGGGAGCTACAACCTCCCGCAACTCGCCAGGAACATTCGATACTTCGGGAGCTGCGGTCTCCTGCGACTTTCCGGGGACGTGCACGGGCTTGGAGGCTATGGTTTCCTGCGGCTCGCCAGGAACAGCCAATGCCTCATGACCCGCGGATGGCTGAGACAAGTCTGGAACTGATGGCGTATCCGGGTCGATGATACCTCGTGACTTCCCTGGAATGCGTACCACCACATGTCCCGTGGATACTCGAGGCTCATCACAACTAGGTGCCGCATCGAAAGCGGCCAAAGGTGGTTCGGGTACTCGCTCTCGCTCCTGGACAGGATTGGGTGCCATCTCAGAGTCTGTGGCTTCGCGCGGATTGTCAGGAACTGCCGCTGTCATGGGTACCTCTACACTCATGACCCGCAGCTCGTCTGGTTTCGGCGTAGCCGTACGCATACGGACGAATGACAAGGGACGGGCATGAGGCGGTGAAGGAAGAGGAAGAGCCTCCTCACGCGCCTCGTTTACCATTGCCGAAGCACCAACAGTGTTCTGTGGCCAATTATAACTATCTATAATGGATACACAGATAGGTCTTACCACAGGTGGTGTAGGCACCGAAGGCGGGGGAATATCAGCGGCTGGAGTGCGTTTCTTGAGGAACCGATACCGGCGAGAGGGTTGCGCCTCTCCTACTACAGATGGCGTGGGCGATCCAGCATCTGATGGAGAGTTCGAAAAGGATGCAGCAGAGGGGGGGAGTGGATGTGTGGAAGGTGTTCCGGTAGTGGTAGGCTGTCCGGACGGTGCACGGGAGATGGGGCGGCGTGGGGGCATCTTTCCAGCATATGCCAACTGACTTAGAAATCCTGCTTTCATCATAATATTCTGGGAACGTCTTGCCAAATAAGGACGCCTGAATGCGACTTGCAGTTTTAGGCTATGAACGATTCACCAATGGGATGCGAAATACAGATAGGCCAACGGTCATTCATCCGATATATTTCCCTTTCAAATAGATGATGTGACACGAATTGGTCTCAAATTTAGAATCCAGGCCCCGGACTTCTGATAGTCTTCCATATTATGTATACCAGGTACCAGGATAATGTATGCCAGGACTACGCACAAGACATCCGCAAAATCTGAATGGTCACATGGCCCGCAAAGCGCACATTTCGATTCCATGGGATTCCATCATGTTCCGCACATGATGGAGGCTATCAGCTTCCCACGGGCTATGGAAAACGGTGGGACCCTCAAAAACGCCGCTCACACGGTCGTAGATGTTTATCGATCGATATCACTATGTCTCCACATCGCAGGACATTTGTGGACATACTGACAGACAATGAGAAGGTGCTGATGGACATTGCAGTTCGGCTTGTCTCTGTGCTCCGGTATAGGGAGAAGAATCTCGATACTGTGGAGGACGCATGGTACGGGAAGTGTATCAGCGATGAGTTGGTACGTGCCAGTGGTTCTCAATATATCGCAACACGGACACTAATTAGATTTTCCACTACACAGGAGGATAGTGAGACGGTGTTCAAGAAGTATGATCATCGACCTGATAAGCCGCGCATCCACCCAATAATCACACACGTTGGCGAGGAGTGGGACAGTGCTAAAGATGATCGCAGGGATCCGGATGTCACTGTCCTGGACCTCAACGAGATGCACAGGTTGTGCGATGAAGGCGCTGTGGAAAACCCGTCGTGGAATACCCAACTGCATATGAAGCCCCTTGACAAGCTCATTGGCCTTCAGGACGCCGCGTTTCGCTGGTGGCTCCCGGCTAAACGCATGGACGATATTGCAGGTATGTATCGTTGTCGACTACCGCCTCACGTTCAGAATTGAGCCCTTTCAGCTGGACAGCACGCTGATCCATTCAGTGTTAATACTGGCTCTGGTAGCATCACGAAACCCACTCCTGCGCCTGCTTGTGACGCCCCGACAGTGGACGAAGACGTCGAGATGGGAGATGAGGATGAGGGCGAGACTCCAGGGAAGGCGAAGAAGGCCCAAAAGTGTCCGGCGGTTCAGTCACCCACACCAGCACACCGTGAAACCAGTCAACGAAAGGGTGCTTCAGGAAGTGTGATAGTTGAGTCGTCCCCAGAGTCCGAGGCCGAGGGACTTGCGCCCACGAAACCGTTGCCCGTGAAACCTGTTCCTTCGGCACCTGCACCCGTGAAACCCAAAGTGCGACGTCGCGTGTCTGGCGTCCCCCATACAGGTTCCGGAGATGAGATCCCGCCGCCGGGTCCGCGCAAAAAGGTCAAGCGGCCTGCAAGTGTCGTTGACGAGTCCGCCTCAGAACTGGAAGACGGTCCCACTGACCCGGTGGGCTACTGATCGTCCCATTCATATTTCTGTACTCACAACATGGTATAGGGCGCATGTGGCCCTTGCAAAGTCCATGGTCGGAAGTGCAAGCCCCAGAAACCCGCGAAGAAAGGACTCGCATTGGCATGTAGGCGGTGTGTGAAAAGGAGGATAAAGTGCGACCCAATATCGGCCGCGGCGCAGGAACTGCTCGATTCAAAGAAGAAAAACACTCCGTGCGTTCTTTATATTAGTATGTTTTTGTGTCACTGATGATCCTGCAGAGGAAGTCATCGAAAGGGTTGACGCCATGGCCAGAGCACAGACGTTGCACAACACGGCAATGTATGACTTCGTATACAATATAGACACCATGATACGCGCAGTGTGCACCCAGGGTCCAGGTAATGTCAATCTCTCGACCCTGCATCTCCGCAAGCCTCCTGTTCCACCCTTCGTGGAAGATCGGCCTGCCACTCCCAGTGCATCCTCTGTGGCCAGCGCGGCCAGTGGCGCACCCTCATCTGTCTCGAGTATGGGGCTTGGTCGCATGACCCTCCATGCTTCGGGCGTGTCTGATGCCTCCGAAATCCCATTAGATCTCGTTCAGGATGAACGTAAGTCGTCTGTCACGCTTGCGGATCCATCAGATGCATAATACATATCATCCGCCTTTGTAGCATCCCGCCAGCGCCTTCGAAGACGCAGTGCGCATAGCGGGACAACAAGCAACGCACAGTCGAAGGCTGGGTCACGGCAGTCATCGCGCGGCCGCAAATAAGCTTCAATATCCGTTTTTCATTACTTCCCTCTCGTACCAGATCATGTACAATACGCTATATGCGGCAGTTTATGCACAGTACTCGTTGGGACGCCTATCCTTACATCCACATGTGTTTGTATAAGTCCCACCGTACCCGAATATCTGGCATTCCATAATGGGTTGAAGAGTCACGGGAGTTGGATCAACGTCCCGTGTCTCGAAGCCTCATGGGAGGTGAGCCACCGTCCGTGTTTCAAAGCCTCACGGGAATTGAATCAGCTTCGCATGTCTCGAAGCCTCACGGGAGGTGAACCAGCGTCCGTGTTTCGAAGCATCACGGGAATTGAATCAGCTCTGCGTGTCTCGAGGCCTCACGGGAGTTGAATCAATCTCCTGTGGCCCGAAGCCTCACCCATGGCCCGAAGCCTCACGGGAGTTGAACCAGCCTCCCGTGTCTTGACGCCTCACGTGAGGTGAACCAAACTCCCGTGTCATGTGGGAGCCACGTGCGAGGCCTCGGCAGGTTCTGGAATCGTTCTGGAATCTGAACGAATGCGACGCGCTCGTAGGGGCGGCACAGGATCCGGCTTGATATTGCCGGTCAGGTGGTGAGTATTCAGAGAAAGAGCGCATAGTCGTTCGTTCGCGAAGAGGGCCTCACTTTAGAGAGGGGCACTCAAAGGCACACAACGGAAGATAGAGGAAACTACTGGATGATATTTCGAGTGCATACGAGAGCATTCGTATACAGTATAACTACATCTTTCGAGGGAAAAAAGGCAAAGTACAGGAAGATAGGCAAAGGTGCACATGTCATCTTAGGCGTGAAACAGGAGTCAGGGGAACAGAAGCGGTAGAACATGAGGCCGACAATGGATGGGAATGGGGTGTACAAGCCCCTATGAGTCTGAGACGAAGCTGATCGCGATTGAGACAAGAATCAACCGGAAATAACGGTGAAGGTATAAGACGGAAGGCACAACGTAACAGAATGGAAATGTCATAAGTGTGAGCAGTGCGAGGGAGCGTGGCGGAAGATTGAGTCAGCCGATTCGAGTCAGCCAGGTCGAGCGTGCCAAAATGCAGCACGGGGTTCGGACTGTTCGACAGGTGAAACGCGATCAATATATGCTGCACATAAAATGTGTGTGAGTCCACTTGCATACCGTGCTTTGAAGTGGATTTGGCATATGAAATTCGATATGAAATGATTGGAATGTCTGACCGTTTCGCATTCAGAGGCATGTGAGGCACGTTGTCACAGCTTTCACCACAATAGACCTAGGCGGTGAGCTACTGTGTGTACAAAAGTATGGCATGTACCGTATTACCACCAGCTTCGCCTACTACCTCACCCCACATGGAACTTCACATGTCCGACATCAAAAGTGTTTCCCGAATCGAAGATGCTAATGTGCCCACAACAGATCTCCATCATACCGATACTGAGTTTTCCGACATAGAAAAAGATGATACTTCATCCGGTCTGGAATCCTTCGATGAAGACAGCACATATGGATCGGATAATGGAGATGATACTTCATCTGGTCTGGAGTCCTTTGACGAAGACGACATGTATGAATTGGATAATGGAGATGACATCATATGCGATGGTACAGACACAGAAGACACAGATGAGGAAGCGGAGGCTCTTAATCGTTCCTTGAGCATGGTGCGTCCTCTACCACACTCAGGACACTCAGACATCTTATGTCGCACAGCTTGAGAGGCGTATGGCAGAGTCCCGGAGCCTGTATACCAACTTTGAAAACATATCTACACTGACAAGGGCATTGAACGACATCCAGAACCGGACATGTGCCTCTGTGCACGATTCCAGAAGCGACCACGGTTCAGGTGCCTTTTCAGTTCTCCGTAGATCAGGTATCTTAGAGGTGGAGGGGCGCCGTAGTGATGATGAAATTGGGTTAGAAGGTACCGCAATTGGTGGCTTTAGTAAATCATAATACAATGACCCACATCTGATAATATCCGATTTGCATGACTCGGATTTCGTAGAACTCCGGATAGTCCCCATTACATGGGAGATCCAATACGTCCGCCTTCAGATATGCAATGTGCATGCATCTGTTGACCATTCTGGGACACATGTATGCAATGTACACCAAGTATTTAAGACACCATATGGGCACTCAGCTTCATTGTCTCTGTACATATCTCCCATTCATTCCTAGACACAGAATGCCTCGCAGCCGTGATGTTATCGTTCCAGACATCGTTGAAGGCATCGAGGAGGTTGTAATCAAGCACACCAAAACTAAGCGTGGTACAATCTGGACAACAGAAAAGGTTGTTCCTGTTGTACGTCCACAGAAAGAGACGTCTGGACAGCCCTCGTGGTCGCGCAAGAAGAACACACAACCTCAACCTCAAGCTGAGAATGCAGAAGTATCTGGGAGGTCTATCCCCACACATGGAGACCCGCAGATAGGTCCGTACACGGATGAGCAGCAATATGTCCTCCATGATGCCGAAGAGTATGGTCAGCCACAGCCTGGCTCACAGGCCACCCGACGAGCTCCTGTATGTTTCACATTTCATCCGCATCATGATCATGTGGCCGTCCTGATCAGATATAGACTCCAATGCAACAGTGGATTGAACTCAGAAATAGATATCTCCATGTTCTATTAGAGATGGAAGGCCGGGGAAGATCTGACAAGTGTTCCATGTGCAACAAGACATCTGAACTAAAGTGTCCTGATTGCTTTGGACCACTTCTGTTTTGTAGGGAATGTTGTCTCGAGGCTCACAGGAACCTTCCATTTCACCGACCACTACGATGGAATGCTGCCCACTACACCCCAGTAACCCTGCACTCCCTTGGATTTGCCTTGTGTGTTGGGCACGGTGGTGCGCCATGTCCACAGACAGTTGAGGTATGGGCACATTTGATTTTGCAACGTTTTGTTTCGTTGTGCTCACATTATGTCAGGGAATAAGAGCTGCACAGGCAACCTCCGCCACTAGGAAAGGACGTGCTGGGCAAAGACATGCCCGCTCAGCATCACTCACGTCTGTTTCGGAGGTCCAAGAATCTGCGGATAATGCTGGTCAACTCCCCACACCCCGCGAGACGCCAGAGCCAGAGGGTCTATCCACTAATCCGGACATCTCTGACAGACTCTTTGACCCCATAGACATATCTCTTGGGTCCAATGACAGCGATTCTGGCCGAGTGCACACAGCAGACTCTGGAAATCCACTGTTCACTGTGGTTGATAGGAGTGGCATCTTTGACATGGAGATAGTATTCTGCATCTGCTCAGGCATAGACAGCACGGGCGAACAGCTTCTCCGAGCTGGGCTATTTCCATCTACATTCAAGCAAATAGAAACATTGTTCACATTCTCAGTGTTGGAGGACTTCATCACAGACAACCTGGAGTGCAAGACCACGGCCCAGCAGTATTATTCGAAGCTGCAAAGCATGACAAGCAAGATGTTTCCCAACAATGTCCAAGTATGTCTCCTTCACACACACACACACACACACACACACACCAAATCTAATACATCGCAGAACCGTTACAAACAACTTCTGAGGGCATCGCGCCAGTGGCGTGACCTTAGGAGTAGGATGGAAAGTGGGCTTGGACATCAGCCAGAAGGAGAGAGATCTCCAGATGGAGCTATGGCCATATTTTGTCCGGCATGCCCACAGCCTGGAATAAACCTTCCAAAGGACTGGAAGACATTATACCCTCCGTATGTTTTTTATGAACTGGATTTTGCACATACTCACGCTTCCAATTGAAGAAACCAGCTTATCCGGACATTTATCATGGACGGAAACTTTTCCGCAGAGCACATGCGGCATAGATCTGGGGAGAAGGATGTTGCACTATCAGCAGGGATGGCATTCATGGCCAATCCTGATTCCTACAAAGCTCATCTCCAGAGCGGACAAGAAATAGCTCAGGTATGTGGTCTTGTCCATACTTGGACCACTCTAGCTCATGACTTTATAGCCCAGTACATGTAATACATATAGAGCCATTGAACAGGCAAATTCAAGTAGGGCACACCTGGACGTCACAGGTATTGGTGCAACTGCCTGCTGTCACGGGTTCTTCGTTCCTACCTCTGTGGTGGACTTTCAGAAAGGAGAGAGGTATGCATGTTCCGTGTAATCTCTACATCCGGAAGTGATGTATCATTGCCTCTAGGCAAATCAATATGGACTACAGCATATGCAAGGCACTGTCATATAACATGGAAGACATCCCTGTGGCACTCGTCATGTATGACATCATGTGTCAGTATAGAGTCCACTTCCAGGCCCGGGTGAAAAACAGTCCGGAACTCTCACTCCCTAGCTCGCTGGAACTTCGGACGGGAATTGGCCTATTTCATATCCATGGCCATCAGGATTCCTGCCTGCCCAGGTTCTCTCCCAGCTACATTCCAGGAGCAAAGCAGGTTGATGGAGAAATAATTGAGACACTGTGGGCACCGCTGAATAATATCTCTCGCAGCATCCGAGGGATGTCCTTGGACCACAGGCAGGAGGTATTGGACGCCCACATGAATCACTCCAACTGGAAGAAGCTGGTTCGGATTGGTATGTATTGTTCATCCCCTGTTATAATGCAACACTCATGTGACCTGTATGTGAAAGTTCCATCGCTACTTAAGCGGTGGAAGCGACTAGAGTCTGGCTTAGATGCTAGTGCGAAAGCATATCAGGCACTCAATCAGCACTTCGAGCATAAATCCGAACAATGGCTCAAGGATGAGGAGGCTTCTCAACGGAACAGACAGATTTCGCCGTCTTCCATGGACATCTACGACACTGTGAAGGAAAAGGGTATGTGGCATAGTCACGACATTATCCACCCATGACTGATGAAACTTTCAAGCCCCATCCCGTGCTGCTATCCAGCAACAGCTTATTGAGGAAGAAAGTGGAGACCATTCCATCCATGGTGAGACGTCTTGGATTTCATGTGGCCTTAAGATACAGGAGCTGCAGTACGTCCATGGGAGTCTTTTCTGATCCGTTAAATAATGACATATCTAGACTTGCAATCCGCTATCAGCTCCGGAGTCAAGGATCCAAGCTCGCTATGGAAGAGGCACAAATCCTTGAGAACAAGCGCAATCGCATACAGAAGCTGATTGACATGTTCGAGCGCCAGGCAGATGCCTTCCTCCTCCATCATCAGGCTACGGATGACGTGCGGGTATGGTCTGTGGGGGACTATGCCGAGTATGATAATGTGGACGACATAGATGACTCCGGTAATCCAGGCCTTGCAACGCCCGGTCGTTATCATAGAGCCCAGACGTCAGATGGCTCTGGAATGGAAAGCCCCAATGCTGAAGACATTCCCCTCCTTCTTCCATCATCCCTAGGAATGGAGTGGTGTTCAAGCCATGGTGTCAAGTCTCTTGCGATGAAGGAAGCCAAGTTACGCTACGCTCAGGCTAATGACTGCATCCACAGAATTCGCCTTGCCTTAGGGTTCAAGTCTGCACTCTTCCAAACACAAGTGCGAGATGCCCGTTCACAGAAGACCAAGACCCGTGCATGGACTGCAGTTGACAGCGTTGACAGCACTGTTCATTCGCATGCCCGGAACTATTCCATGGCACGGGATGCATATCTCAAGGTCCAGGAAGCCTCTGGAGACGCTCCAGAGTTACCACCACTCCAGCGTACAGATCTCCGTGTCAGTACAGCTATTCTTGGAGCAGCACAGGTTGGACAACGTAATACGCAACTTCCATGGATATGGAGCTTCGGGACGTCTGAAAAGCAAGATGGAACTTGGACGGACGAGTGTAGGTCTACCTACAAATTGGACCACATGAGAAATGCTTATGGATTAAACAGTTAACCGAGTCCATTGGCTTCGCGCAAAGGCTCAGTTTGAGCGATGGAAAGAAGAACAGCACAGTATTCATAATGAGGCGGTCTGGATTCCAGCTTACTTTCATTCAAAGGCGGAGTGTTGGAAGGCCTGGATAGATATTGCAGCACGGGCTCAGTTTCCTGGCCACAAAGCATATGCATCTCGCCAAGCACATGCATGGGAAGAGCTTTCCCGGAGTTCTATGAAGCCACTAAACAAAATCACATCTACTTCATTAAAGCACTTAGAGATCATATAAAGATGTATCCTGGCTCTGATATATTTCCGTATATTGTAATATAACTCTGTTAATGCTTCATGTAGTATTTAAATGGACATTGTAAATCTACATTTTCCAAGATACTTGTTCACAGAAGCTATTTCATCTGGGAACATCCACAGATGTTGGTTAGTATGTTAGTCTCGGGAAGGGTCTCACAGCAGTTGACTCTTCCCATGTCTCAAAGCCTCACGGAAGTCGATTCTTTGCGTGTCTCGAAGCCATGGAAATTGAGTCTTCTGTTGAGTTCCCAACACATGCGAAGCCGATGTGGCTCGTGTTATTGATCATACCCGGAGTGCTTGATTGATTCGTTTTGTTTCGTGAGTTTAATTACTGTCTTGTCTCGATCTCTGAAATATCCTACTATACTTGTGTGTCCATGTGAATATGGTATTCGTGGCTCTCCGCCTTCCCTCGAAGCCTCACGGGACTTGAACCAACTTCCCGTGTCTCGAAGTCTCACAGGAGGTGAACCAACCTCCCGTGTCTCGAAGCCTCATGGGAGTTGACTCAACGTCCCGTGTCTCGAAGTCTCACGGGAGTTGACTCGACCTCCCATGTCTCGAAGCCTCACGGGAGTTGAACCAACGTCCCGTGTCTCAAAGTCTCACGGGAGGTGAACCAACTTCCCGTGTCTCGATGCCTCACGGAAGGAAGTTGAATCTTCTGTATATGGATGCCTCACGGAAGGTGAGTCTTTCCGTGTCTGGATGCCTCACGGGAGTTGACTCGACCTCCCGTGTCTCGAAGTCTCACGGGAGGTGATCCAACCTCCCGTGTCTCGAAGTCTCACGGGAGGTGATCCAACCTCCCATGTCTCGAAGTCTCACGGAAGTTAACTTGACTTCCCCTGTCTCGAAGTCTCACGGGAGTTGACTTAACGTCCCGTGTCTCGAAGTCTCACGGGATTTGACTCGACTTCCCGTGTCTTGAAGCCTCACGGGAGATGAACCAATGTCCCGTGTCTCGAAGCCTCAGGGAAGGAAGTTGAATCTTCCATGTATGAATGTCTTACGGAAGGTGAGTCTTTCCGTGTCTGGATGCTTCACGGGAGTTCAGCCGACCTCCCGTGTCTCGAAGCCTCACGGGAGTTGACTCAACTTCCCGTGTCTCGAAGTCTCATGGGAGTTGACTCAATGTTCCGTGTCTCGAAGTCTCACGGGAGTTAATTCGACTTCCCGTGTCTTGAAGCATCACGGGAGTTGAACCAACGTCCCGTGTCTCGAAGCTTTACGGAAGGAAGTTGAATCTTCCGTGTATGGATGTCTCACGGAAGGTGAGTCTTTCCCTGTCTGGATGCTTCACGGGAGTTCACTCGACCTCCCGTGTCTCGAAGCCTTACGGGAGTTGAATCAACGTCCCGTGTCTCGAAGCCTCACGGGAGTTGAACTAACGTCCTGTGTCTCGAAGCCTCACGGAAGGAAGTTGAAGCTTCCGTGTATAAATGCCTCACGGAAGGTGAGTCTTTCCGTGTCTGGATGCCTCACGGACGTTTACTCCTTCCGTGTCACCACGCATCATGGGAGATCAAACCTCCCATGTCTCAAAGCCTCACGGACGGAAGTTGAGTCATCCATGTATGGATGCCTCACGGAAGTTGAGTCTTTCCGTGTCTGGATGTTTCACAGACATTTGTGTTTTCCGTGTCGCCAAGCATCACGGGAGTTGAGTCCTTCCGTGTCTCGAGGCCTCACGGAAGCTGAGTCTTTCTGTGTATGGATACCTCACGGAAGTTGAGTCTTCCGTCTATGGATGGCTCACAGCAGTGCGTGTCATGACGCTTCACGGAAGAGCACTCTCCTTATGTCTTACCATTCTCATGGAAGTTGTGTGGTTATGGGACGCGGGAATGGATTTTAAACGATGAAAGCAGTGATGTACAAGCGAACGCGAGCGACGAAAGAATGCCCACAAGTAAGAAAGAGCGAAACAGATTACATTTAGAGGTTACTCATACATGCACCGTACTTTGTAAAGTAGGCCGAAAGGTTTATGACACAAACACAGCGTCATTTGCTATATAGTAACTTAATGTTCCACCCATTTGGAAATCTTCTTGAAACAGGCTCAGGTTGTATGTTCCATCCTATTTTCCATGGCCTGGAAAAGATTCAGTATTCCATCCCCTTCCAGTCCCATTGGAATGTGTTTCGGAGTGTTTACTTCTCCGCTTGTTTTCTGTGGATGGGAACTTGATGTTCTATTCCTTTTGCAATCCCCTTGCACAAGGCTTTGATGTTTCATTTTCCATCCTATTTTCCAGGACCCAGAATTTAGTGTTCCATCCCCTTACTTGTCCCATTGAAATGTGTTTTGGGTTTTTTTACTCCCCAGCATGTTTGTCCGTGGACAGGAACTTGATGTTCCATCCTTTTGGCACCTATTGTAACTTTGCAATGACAATCCCTGGATGCCCCATGCTTATTCAAGTCTCCAGATACATTTAGACATTCTATCTATATTCTATTGACAATTCCTACTTCAGGAAATCCCTTTGGAACAAAAAAACCCGAACCGACATCGGCTGGCCCATGAATTCCGGAAAAATCTGGTGCATCGGCCGACGTCGGTTGGCCCATGAGTCATGAGGGGTTCTGCCCATCGGGTGGCCCATCAATGATGGAATTCATGGCAGAACATTGGCTGGTAGGATCCCGTCGAGGGAGATAGCGGGTAATATTGAGTAGGGATGCCGGGGTGCGGTCCGGATTGGGGTCCGGACCTGAACCGCACCGGACCGCACCCCGGGTCCGGTTCGGTCCGGGGTCCGGTTCGGAGCCCAGCCAGGGGGTCCGGTTCAGGGTTCGCCATCTATCAGTCATGTGAACCCGGTCCGGACCGGACTGCACCTCGAACCGCTGGCCTTGCTTTACTCTTGCTTTGCACGAAGTACTTGCACGGTCTTAAAAATACAAAAAAGATGTTTATTGTATGATGAAATATCTACTAGCTACTACAGGGCTAGCCATCTGCCTGCTCCACCCCTTTGTCGTCGTCGCCGCTATCGCCGCACTGCAACCGTTGTTGTCGTTGTCGTCGCCATTGCTGCGCTGCGTCATCGTCGTCGCCGCACAGTCGTCGCCGTCGTCGTTGCGGTTGCCGTATGGTCGTCCAATCGTCGTTGTTGTCGCTGCACGGTCGTCCCTGTTCATCGTCGCTGCTGTCACCGCGTCGCCGTCGCGGCACCACCCCACCCTTGTCGGTGTTACTATGTCGCGTTGCCGTTGTCGCGTTACCGTTAATGCTTTAACGTCACCGCCTCCGACTCATCATTACGGCCGTCGCCATCGTCACCTCGTCGTCATCGTTTGCGGCCTGCGTTGGCGCACGGTACTGCAGCGGGTGTGTTGTTTTGATGGCGGTGCCAGGCGCGGAGGGGCAGTGGCGTGACCGGGGGCCCACGCGGAGCAGTTGCATGACCAGGGCCCACGTGAGGCAGCGGCTTCGGTGATGTCAACGACGGCGGGTAGAAGCTGTGATAAATGTCAGCGCGTCGTAGATCGAATGAAAAATACTCATATTTTGGGGTCTGTGAGGAGTGGCACAGTTCTTGATGTCTTAACACCTGTGGCAGGCGCACGCTGGGTTGTGTAAGAGCAGCTGCTCATTAGTGGGGATGCAAGGGGCGGACGGGTTCAGACTTATGATGACGTTGCAACGACTGGGGCGGAACGATAGCAGCAAGGGCGGTGTAGTCCGTTTATGAACCGTTAACAAGTAGAGGGGGTTGTCGAAGCCTAGAATGTGGAAACGCTTCCCACGCCCAGCACTGCCCACGCTCCAACGTGACTTGCTAGTTTTCTTTTTTTTTTTTTTTTGAATCTTCAACTTACCACACCGCTCTTTAGTTCAAGTTACTCCTGTAGCAAATCACGATCCACACAGCACCGGAGGCCACACGTCCACGCAAAGGTGAAGACGACGGGCTACGTCAGGCACCTTTTTGGTGCCGTCGTGCTCGCCGTCTCTTCGCTGCTGTGGAATGTGTGATGACGCCTCGCCGGCCGCGAGCGATCCCGACCGTGACGGTCCCGACTCGGTCGCGTATTATCCTGTCGGGAGTACTTCCTCCACTCCGTCTCCAAGCCCCTCCTCGTCACCCTCGCCACAACCTTCCTCAGTCTTTGATTTAATTGCCTCTAGTTCATCGTCGTCATCCTCGATTTCAAGCTCCTGGGTGAGAGGTTTGTTTCAACCCTAATACTTTTATGGGGTGCTGACCTCACCACAGACCTCATCCAGTTCGTCCACGTCGAGTACTACTTCAACGAGCTCAATGAGTTCGACCACCCCAGCTCGTCTACCTCGTCTACTCCCACCTCGTCTTCCACCCCGAATACCCCGGTTTCAACACCTGACACTAAGCCGTCGTCCACCACCGGTAACTCAGCGCTGAGTCAGCGGCCTCGGTCGATTCGGTAACGATGAGGAGGGGGAGAAGACAGGTGACGATGATGGCCCCTCGTGGTAGCAACGGCAACGCGACGATGAACCGCGACGACCACTTCGTTGTGCAACTCTGAGGTGATGACGACGATGACGACGGCCATGTCAATGTGGGGCGGCAAAGGCAGGGATGAAGACGAACGGTGCAAGGAAGCGGCGACGACCCGACCACGACTGCGACCACGATGACCCCAAGGAGATGACAACAATAACGACTGCGACCGCGACGCGACAGCAGTGGCGACGACAACGTGGCGACCACCCGACCACGAGCAACTCGGCGACCATGACGCGGAAGGAAGGACAAAAGGCCTACATCGAACAAGTAAGCTGACTTGGACACGCTGCTGCAACCCGACTTCTAACTCACGTCTCTTTCTGTAGCTCGAGCAGACAATGACCAAGCTCCAAACCGCACTGACCTTTTCTTCAGAACGATCGCCGCGCTGCTACCACTGACTCTGTGCATCCGCCAGAAAACTCCAAGCTGCTCCGCAAGCACGACGAACTGCGGTGCCAATTACATACGCGGACCAGATAGCCGTCCCTTCAACTCGTCCGTCTCTGCGGGTGACTACCCCGATTGCGACCTCAAAAGGCGCATGTCGCACGAAGTAGGTTTTTTCCCTTCGTATTGCATTCAGGTGTACGCGCGTCCCCAGCCAGATTCCGAGCGCCTCATCGAGCACCACCACGTCGACACACGCACATGCAAGAGTAGGGTCAGCCTCACCCCTACGGCTGAGTCGGTCACCAAGATCGGAATGGAGTATTGGCTCAGGGCAGTGGGGAGGGAAAGGGAAAGGAGGGGATCGCGGTGGAACAAGTACCCATGACCGTGAGCACGCATGGGTTTCGCATGGGTGTAGGTGCGGGTAGAATAGCTGTAGGACTCCTGTAAATCTTTTTAGAAATTTAGAAAGTTTTTTAGATTTTTTGTGCGCGTTCGGGGTGCGGTTCGAGGTTCAGCCCCCTCTGAGCCCCGAACCGGACCCGAACCGGACCGGACCTCTCAGAGGTTCAAGGTTCGGCTGAGAGCCCGAACCGGACCTGGGTCCGGTTCGGGGTTCGAGAAAAAAGGTCTCCGAACCGGACCACACCGGACCGCGGCATCCCTAATATTGAGTATTTGGTGCCGCGATGGAAAGCCTCGTAGCGAGAAATGCGCTTGCCACGAATGGACCACGCATATGGCCTCCTTAGCGCAAGTCGATTAAAGTGGCTCTTGTCAGCGAAGATGAGCTGTTCTGGGCGGAAGTGTGCAGTGATGAGGTCCATGTAGTCCCCGCGGTCTTGTTTGTTACGCTCAAGGTGTCATGATCACAGATCATGCCATCGATTGTTTCAGATCCTTGCTTATTACTTCTGGAAATCAGTCTCAAAATAGTTTTCTCTTTAGATTTCTCTACTTCTGTGTTTCAGACTTGTTCCAGGCTCATTCCAGACTCATTCCAGACTTCCTGCCAGCTCAGAGGTTGCACTAAAAATAGGATCTCTTCAGTGTATAAAATGACCTGTAGTTTACTCTGTATTCCTTGTTCTAGTCTTGTTGCTTCCCTGTTGAATCCAAGCTATTTCCACCCTTCCTCTCCTCTGCTAGCCAGAGTTCCATCTTCTTCTCTCTGACTGACTAAACTGATTGACTGATTGATTGACTGACAGACAGACTGCGCTTAGTCGCTGACTAAGCGACGCTTACAAATCGACTTACGACAAAGTGGTAGTAGTACCGTCTACGAGCCCACCCCTTGGATCGTAAAACAAGGGCACAACACATGATCTGTCGTTGTTGTTGTATGAATCATCTGATTAGGACCAACTCGGACGAATGAAGACGTACCGCTTTCATTGTGCATCCCTTCCTTCGAAGGGAACGCTGAATTGTCGAAAACGACACCTCGATACCGCAGACCTCCAAAAGTTCCACCTGCAGCTCAATGAGCGAAATGTCATGATGGCGCTCAACAGTGTCAAGGAGGAACTGGGAGAGTGAGATAACGACACCAATATACAATACATCATAGACGTACCTTCACTTGAATAGCCGTGAGCACGCGCGGCCGACCATTGTCGATTGGTGGTGGGAGAGAAAAGTTTCCCGTCTGGAGATATATGTTACGGAACCTCTTGAGCGACCGGACGCTGATCCCAGTGATATTGCCAATTTCCGTGTCACACAGCCCCTGCAAGGACATCGATAAAGCCACCTCCTTCATTTCATTGGAGTACCGGCAGACCATTGTTGAAGGGAAGGGACAATGGAGGGCCTCAGGCCGACGCAGATAACTATTCAATATATAACCCTATTCTTTCAAGATACTATTCGATAACGTCACTGGCTTATGAACCCCGCTCTTGAGTTTGGATGTCCGGCTGTCTGCTAAAAAATTGGAACGGCAACTGTTTTGCAAACCGCTATAGATGGGTAATTACACTCCGCCTGATACTGTGGCGGTGACGAAGATATCCACATGATCAGCTGCAAGCGCAACCCGATGCCTCTTCCTGGTTTCCTCCAGATTTCCTCCAGGTTAAGATGTTGAATGAGATTCTCCTTCGCGATGGCCTCTTCCGTTAAACCGGACTTTTCCTACGAGCATTTCGCGACGTAAATATTGCAGTAATACGAGCATTAACACCCGGCTAGCAATGGGATGCTGCACCGTAATTTTGTCACGGTAAACTGCGGTGAGTCTGCGACCGCGCAGATACGTGCCCAGGCCCCATGACTTCTGGGCATTGCTTGGTCTGTCTATCAAGTTCGCTAGTCTACATCAGTTTGTGGTACTCCGGGCCGGGTCGTATTGAAGCAACGTCGACCACTGCTCGACCATTACTACTCAGCATTACTACTCAGGCTACGTTCTAATCTGCTGCTACAGCACTTGACCGACGCAGCTTCGAGTAAATGAAGTTCTCGATATCTACTATGGTACGTACCAGTAAACAGTATCACCCTCATTGGTGAACATCCAATACTTGGCACCCGTTTCTCCAAACGCTGCACAGCGCCTCCACCCAGGTACCTGTGCGTTTCCTTCCTACGAATTTGGGGGACTGATAACGAGATTTTCTGGAACATTGTTGCCTCTGAACTTCTGAAGGTGCCCTCTTGAGTCTTGCCTGTCTGTGACAGGGAAAGGTGTAAAGGAATGCTGCGGAACGGATGCGTCGTTTCCCATCATGAACCCACTGCTCGGCGCTCCTCGGTTCTTTAAGACAAACTTGTGGGCCATATCGTTGACGCGAGTCCCATAGTATCGACAACACCTTCGACGCTATTATTTTGACAACAACACCGTGTTCTCTTCACTGCGTTGAACTGTAGTATCTACAAAAGCCCTCGTCAGGAAAGACAGAACAGAATCCGAACCTATCATGTCCGGCACTGAAAATGACACACACGGTAAGAGGGCTATCACTGGGGATAGTGTCGCTGTAGCGCAGTGCCTGACTTACTGTCTTCAGATCCGGTAGACGGTAGGAGCCTGTAGAATGCGCTGCTTGTGTGGGAGATTTACTTGTTACCTTTGTGACAGCGGGGCTCTTTCGGCCTCAGCAAGAGTCTCAGACCCCTGAGCCCAATAGTCTCAGCGAAGTGCAGTCCACGGAATCAGCTCACCTTGGCAAGGATCCGTCTCTCCCAGTTGAAGGGATGTATCTCCTTCTTGATTTGATCACAGAACAAGGCAGCAGCGGCCTCGGTAATCCCTGTTTTTATATATATCAGTTGTACCTACACTCATAACATTTTAGTCGACAAGATCATCATGCTCAACAATCTCTCCAAGAATTCATCAACGCGCTCTCCCCGGGTGCTTATTTTTCCGTTGTCAACTTCAAAATACTGGGCGACGTTGTTCCCAAGCCGTTCAGGATATATGGTTCAAAAGAAGAGATCATGAGGTTTCTCTGTGAAATAAAGGCCATTGATAACAACACGTGCATTTTACTTCTTTTCGTATCTAGATGGGCTAACGCTCCGAGGGCAGCTCGCAGGAATCGCTCGCGCCACGGGATGGACAGGTGGTCGGGGTCTCTGAGCCAGTTCTATAGAAGAGGATACCCCAGCTGCCCTCGTTCGTTCCCTTGCTCTGTCCAAAATCTGCGCGGAACCCAGCTCTCAGCAGCTCCCTCCCTAGTTTTTTGTCGGTTCCCCAACTCGGCCTGGTTCCCCCAAACAGAACGCCCACAGGAAGCGGTCCGCCGTCTCAAGCCCCATATTTCCCCCAAGCACTTTCAACACATGCGTCAGGTGATTCTTCCTTGCCTTCTTTGCGCACCCTTTGAACCCTTCTTCCGTTTGGGTCCAGAAAGCCTGCTTCGGGCACACCTACTTCCAGACCGTTGAGGAGCTCCTTCGTTAGTTTTTCACCAGTCCGACGTTCCAGCACGACCATCAAACGTAAGAATTCGAGCCTGTTTTCGCGCCCGGCAGACGATGGCGATGAGGCTGCGATCTCTATCACTCCATGTCCCCCTCGCCAGGCCAGTCCAGAGCGCACTCGTGATGCTCCATCCAGTAGTGCCAACGCCCATGACTCGCCCATCTCATCTCCTCTATCTAGGTTACCCTTGGATGGAGAATTAGGTACGTGTGAAGTCATTTACTTGGGTCCACGAAATGAACCCATTTCCTTACCTTTTTGGGACCACCAGTCGTCGTTTTCAATCCCGAGCCCCCACTTAGCCCAGAGCTATCGAAGCACCTCACTGCTTTGGGCGGATCACACATGACCGACCTTTCTGGAAATCGGTATTCATCAGGACCCGGGGCGTCTCTCCCATCACCTGGAACAGATGACAATAAAGTCGTAGCCCCTGATACCTCTGTACCGGATCTCTCCACCTCACGATTAAAAGAAGTCGTCATGCATGCATTGAAGGAGAGACCTTCCACTAATGGTTGGCTGACCGGAGTGGTTGTTGAGGATCTAGCTGATAGCTACACCACTATTCGGAATCACCAAGAGGCGCACGAGGGTTACACCGAAGTGGAGCCCGAAGAAAGTTTGCACCTTGATGCACTCGACCCGGATCTTGCTGCATTTCTCAGCCCCAATCCACAGCCAAGAGGGGGCGGATGGTGCAGTGGTTCATGCCCTCCCCCCCCACCCTGCTCAGGAGAGCTTGGGTTGGACCTGCGGGTTCGATTCTCGCTCAGGCAATATTCCTGACAGGGGCGCTCATTACCAATCCCCTTGTCACGGACCGACGAAGTGAACACTTACTATACGGTGATGACTGCCTTAGTAAGTAGTAATTAGTCATGGACTTGCATCAGTCAGCCGTAGTATCACATGTTTGTTGTGACGCTATGACTCGTTACTAGTAGTAGTCGTATTAGGGTTCGAGCTACTTACGCTACTCGATATCTCGGTTCAAAGGGGAGCTTGAAAGCCACCCCTCTCATGTATAAATAGTATAGCGCGAAGACCAAGAATCGCCATCTTGGTCTTCTTCAGAAGCCACCTTCACTCTCTTCCTCGTGTGTGCTCTCTCCTCCTTTCGCTTGTCTCCGGTTGAGCAAGTCGAAGTAAGCCTAAGGCCTAGTAGATCGATCTCTAGTGCCCTTCATAGTCACGCGTTCAGAAGGCCGTGTGCTGTTGTCCAAGAGGACCCCCATCCGCTAAGTCGTTTACGCCCTTTCGAAGTCCAAGTCGGACTGACGCCAGTGGCGGCGTTACATTAAGACCAAGATCATTTCACCGTGGCGTTCACGACTCGAGACCGTTGGACCAACTTCCAAACCTACTCCTCCGAGAGGCGAGGAGATCGCAACGTACCAGTACAATTCCTAGGAGCGGCCAGGTGGAGAGAATATCGTGGAGACATCGGATACTTCGTCGACTTCGCATCAGGACCCACCCGGTATCGACCAGTCGAATTTAACTTCGAAAACCTTTGCTGGGTAGAAGTCACGTGGAACCCAATCGATAATAGGTGGGACGCGGTAAGACCAGCCGGGAGAAACTACAACTGCGACATCGACTCAAGAGGACTACCAAACCGGGAACAGTGGGGACGTATCGACGGACACCCAGAAGAAGAACCTAGCACATCAGAGCCAAGGACACCCGCACCATCAGAAACAAGCGGAGAAGACAACCAAACAGAGGACAACGAAGAGGAAGACGAACCAGAAGTTGCAGCGATAACGCAAACAGCTGAGTTACTCCATATAACGGAACCCGAAGTCATCCACATACATTCCCCTGCAACAACCCATAGAATGGCCACCGCGACAATAACCGAAGAAAACCTCATCAACGATGAAGTAAGACGCATCAGGGAGGAAGCTAATGCAATCCTCCTCCCCATACACCCAGCCACAGGTCATCGAATGGACGCAGATGAAGCCGCCATATTCCGTGCAGTAGGACCTGATCACCCAGACCCACCACCGGGCAGGGGAAGCCCCGGACCAATACGTCCCAGAGGAGGACCTGGAGACTTTGGAGGGGGACCACCACGAAGGGGACCGCCGGGA
This sequence comes from Lactarius pseudohatsudake, assembly GCA_021525015.1. Lineage (NCBI taxonomy): Eukaryota > Fungi > Basidiomycota > Agaricomycetes > Russulales > Russulaceae > Lactarius > Lactarius pseudohatsudake. Next base: position 22,897 of record JAKELH010000554.1, on the reverse strand, counting down.
GGAGGACCGCCGGGAGGAGGACCGCCGGGAGGAGGACCGCCGGGAGGAGGACCGCCGGGAGGAGGACCGCCGGGAGGAGGACCGCCGGGAGGAGGACCGCCGGGAGGAGGACCGCCGGGAGGAGGACCGCCGGGAGGAGGACCGCCGGGAGGAGGACCGCCGGGAGGAGGACCGCCGGGAGGAGGACCGCCGGGAGGAGGACCGCCGGGAGGAGGACCGCCGGGAGGAGGACCGCCGGGAGGAGGACCGCCGGGAGGAGGACCGCCGGGAGGAGGACCGCCGGGAGGAGGACCGCCGGGAGGAGGACCGCCGGGAGGAGGGCCACCGGGAGGAGGAGTACCCAGAGGCGGAGGTATCCAAGGGGAGGACAAGCTCACCGGTGAAAAGCCCACCGTATTCGATGGAGACAGAGCTAACTACGAAGCTTTCCTCACACAATGGCACCTCTACTGGGCCCTCAACGGGGACGCACCCGTACTCCGCAACGTATACCGCCGGTGTCTTATGTTCCTGGGATACATCAAGGGACCCATGGTCAGCAACTGGACCCTCGGGTTCCTCACCTGGCTCAACAACGAAGTAAGAAACGGAAGGGATCGCTACGACGAATACCTTTGGGACACCCTCACCGCCGGATTTTCGGATCGATTCTCAAACGTCCTAGAACAAGAGCAAGCACAAGCGGCACTGGCCAAAGGCTTCAAGATGATCGGTGACGACATTGACACTTACGTCACCAACTTCGAACAACTAGCTCGTAAAGCTGACTACCGCCTTAACGACCGACAGACTATCGACCGCTTTACGGCGGGGCTGCCAAGCCAGCTATTCACCAAGGTATACGAGCTTGACAACCCTACTACATTCAACGAGTGGAAGGACGCTACGCTCAAACGACAGAAGCAATACATCCACTTACGCGCCCGACTGCGGTTAACAGCAACAACGAGGGCCACGTCCACACCACGCCCCAACTTCACAAGGGGGTACGCCCCGCCATGGAACCCCCCTCGAAACCCCCTCCAAGATACGACCCAAACGCTATGGACACCTCGGCAGATCGCTCCAGAGCAAGACTGGCCGGAGCAGAAGACGTCCTCAACAGGGGACCACCCCAACAATCATTCCAACCAAACAGAAGGGGATATCAAAACCGAGCAGGAGGGCAAAAACGCGATATGAGGGAAGTCATATGCTACAACTGCAATAACCCGGGCCACTTCTCACGAGATTGCACCAGACCGAGGAAACAAAGGCAACAGTGGGGGCCATCAACAAGCCAGGGGAGAATGGCTGAGACCGACTACCACAGCCAGGAAGCCCCGACTGCCAGGGTAGCAAGTACATCAAACCCCCAAGACGCGGCAAAGAACTGGCTCGACGGAGTGAGGGGAGCACCTGACGAGGTGAAGGATATAATCTTCCAGGACCTATGGAACCAGGAGGGTTTTCAGGACGCCTAAACCCATCGGCCTGGGTAAGGGCAATTAATTGTAACTCTGTAATCATGACTCGCTTCCGTTCGCTTCGAATTCCAGTCTCGATTCGCACTAGTTACTCCATGGCCGACATAAAAGGACTCGTCGATTCCGGCGCGACCGACAACTTCATTAGACCCGCGTTCGCAAAACGCATGGGGCTGGGACTACAGCCGTTAGACCGGCCAAAGAAAATATGGAACATTGACAATACCGAGAACAAAGCTGGGTCCATCACCCACTTCATTGACCTCGACGTAGAAACAAAAGGAATTCACAGGGTCATGAGATTCCTTGTAACGGACATCGGTGACGAAGACCTGGTGATGGGGTATCCGTGGCTTGCAGCCTACGAACCAACTATCAGCTGGAAACATGCCACCATCCACGAGGAGGCCCTACCCATTGTCATCCGATCCATTAACCCCGCCGAGCAACGAACCATACTCGCGGCAGTTATGACTCAAAGTGAAGCAGAAGACGTGGTCCACGAGCTTGAAGAAGCATGCCAGCTACGTACCACAGCGACTGAACTTGCCATTGCAGCTAAAACCCCCGCTAAAGTAACGCCAATACCGACCCCTTACGAACGCTTCGCCAAAATATTCAGCGAAGAAGCATCGCACAGATTCCCACCATCGCGATCATGGGATCACGCCATTGACTTCAAACCAGGTACACCAGCCAGTATAGACTGCAAGGTATATCCGATGTCGCAAGAAGAAGACGGGCAGCTCAAAGTATGGCTGGAGGAACAACTTAGATTGGGGTACATCCGACCATCCAAGTCACCATACGCGTCATCCTTCTTCTTTATAAAAAAGAAGGATGGAAAACTACGGCCGGTCCAAGACTACCGACGGATCAACGCCGTCACCATACGCAATCAATACCCCCTACCACTTATGGCGGAACTCATCAACGACCTGGGCAACGGCCACATTTACACCAAATTGGACGTACGCTGGGGCTATAACAACATACGGGTGAAGGACGGGGACGAACACAAAGCCGCCTTCAAAACAAAATACAGCCTCTACGAACCACGGGTAATGTACTTCAGCCTCACCAACTCACCGGCAACCTTTCAAGCCATGATGGACGAGATATGCGCCCCCGTCATTGCAAAACATGAGCGCCTCGGCACTATCATACGTGTCTACATGGATGATATCGGTATCGCCACCCACGAAGGCGCAGGCATGCAGGCGCACATCAACGCGGTGTGCGACATCCTTCAAGTCGCCTTAGACCACGACCTGTATTTCAAGCCGGAGAAGTGCCTCTTCCATCAACCACGAATGGATTACCTGGGGGTCATCCTTGAAAAGGGGGTGACTCGCATGGACCCGATAAAAATTTCAGGCATACGCGACTGGCCCCGACCCACGAAGGTACGCGACGTACGCTCCTTCCTTGGCTTCTGCAATTTTTACCGCCTCTTCATTCGCGGCTTCGCGACACACGCCCGAGCCCTGAATAGACTCACACGGAAGGGTGCGGAATGGATATGGAACACTGAGGAAGAAACCGCATTCCAAAAGCTCAAAGACCTTGTGACGTTGGAACCAGTACTGGCACACCCCACACTCACTGACCAATTCGAACTGGAAGTAGACGCATCGGGATACGCGGTAGGAGCGGTGTTATTACAGAAGAAAGCCGACGGGAAACGACACCCCATCGGATACTACTCAGCCACCCTCAACGAAGCAGAGCGCAACTACGACATCTACGACCTAGAACTTCTAGCAATCGTAAAAGCCCTGCGAAACTGGCGACCCTACCTGGCAGGATCCCCCCACAAGATCAAAATCTTCTCCGACCACCTCAACCTTACACACTGGAAGTCACCTCAGAAGATCAACCGTCGAGTCGCAAGGGAAGTACTCGAACTGATGGAATATGACCTCGAGATTCATCACATTAAAGGAACCAACAACGGACGAGCGGACGCACTGTCCAGGAGACCCGACTACGACCAGGGGGAAAGAGACAACGAAGGAGTCACCGTACTCCCAGATAAACTCTTTATCCGGCAGACCACCACTCAAAGTGCACCAGACCATCGACAAGACGAAAGCCAAATACGTCGATGGGCAGACCCTCACAAACTAAAGTGCATCGACGGAGTATGGTACCGACAAGGAGCACGCGTGATCACAGGAGGAACGGAAGCCATCCGCACCATAATCCGGAACCACCACGATCCACCCACGTACGGACATCCAGGCATCAAACGCACAGCCCGCATCATAGAACGACACTACTGGTGGCCACAAATGGTAGGACACGTTACGGAGTATGTCAAGGGATGCGCGGAATGCCAACGGCACAAAGTCAACAATCGACCCACTAAAGCTCCGCTAGTACCCATCACTCCGAGACCCGAAGCTAAGCCGTTCGAAACTATAGCGCTAGATTTCATCACCAAACTTCCCACTTCACAGGGACACGACTCCATTCTCACCATCACCGACCACGACTGCACCAAGGCGTCCATATTCATCCCGTGTACAGAAGAAATTACGGCTGAGGGAGTCGCCGCCCTGTACGTGACTCACGTGTTTCGGAGATTCGGATTACCCGCCAAAATCATAAGCGATCGAGATCCGAGATTCGCATCTAAATTCACAAGGGAACTCTGTCGGATCCTGGGAATCTATCAGAACATTTCCACGGCTTATCACCCAAGAACGGACGGACAATCAGAAAGGACCAATCAGTGGCTCGAGCAATACCTCCGGTTCTGGACCAACGAGCGCCAAGATAACTGGGCGCACTTCCTTCCAATGGCGGAATTCGCGCACAATAGCTGGCCCCACGAAACCACACGGAAGTCCCCATTCCTACTCATGATGGGATACGACCCACGCGCTGATTGGCTCGATAAGCCGACGCCCATTCCACAAGTGTTCACACGCCTTCAACAATTCCGAGAAGCACGGAAGGACGCCCAGGAACTGATCAAAAAGGCACAACTACTGTGGATCAAACACCGAGACACGCCCAAGTACCGGGAAGGGGACCAGGTATGGTTAGAAGGGAGACACCTCCGGACCAACCAACCAACGGCCAAACTAGCGGCGCGAAGACATGGACCCTTCCGGATCATTCAAGTGTTGTCACCTGTCAACTACCGGCTGGAGCTCCCTACCCAATGGAGCATCCACCCTGTGTTTCACACCGATCTGCTTACGCCGTACCGTGAGACACCCATGCACGGCCAAAACTTCACACGCCCGCCACCGGATCTTGTCGGAGGCGAGGAGGAATACGAAATTGAACGGATCTTAGACTCACGGCGCTTCGGCAGAACCAAGCGGTTACAGTATCTCGTGAAATGGAAGGGTTACTCCGACTCGGACAATCAGTGGGTCAACAAGGCTGACATATTCGCTGACGAAGCCATAGCGGAGTACGAAACGAGTCGGTCAAGAACAGTTATAAGCGACACGAACGACGCTAAGTCTTCCCCATCACCACACACTGGATTCCTCACTCATCCAACAATGTCTCTTCCCACTGCCACCATTGCCTCCTCTCTCGCTACCCACGGAGTTGACAACCTCACCCATCAAGAACTCGCCACCGCCATCAACAATATCGACAACCCAGACGCACCCCCCGAGTACTGGCTCTTCGACAGCGAAGGACGATGCGTCTCCACCGCCCCGTTCTCCCTCGAGGAGGTCCAGCAACTTCGAGCAGCTGTCGGAAGCGGTGACGACGGCTCGCTCAGCCCACTCCCTGTACGTGTCGAGATTCGGGTCGAAGAGAGTGAAGACGGAGCCAACTCTTCGTTGGGAGGCCTGGATGGCCAACCGCAATTGGCGATACGAGGCAGCTGAATGGCGCGATCATCAACTCACGATAGCAGCGACAAGGAGAACACGGATCCTCGTCAGGCGCCGGTGGTTCACCGAGATGCTGAAGAGGCAGTGTACGCAGCCGTCGAAGGAGCTCTGAGGGAGTACTACCCAGCTGAGCAGCCGTTCATCATCACCGCCACCGATTCTGACAACCCCCGCGAGACCCCATTCGCATGCGACTCCACGGGTCGTCCCCTCTATCGGGGCGATGTACGCTGATACGCCTGTGCTCTCCCTGCCTGGTGAAATCGCACTATTTACACTTTCCAGTACCTTCTTAGACTCGCTCGCACTTTTGCGCGCTTTCCTGCGCTCTCCCGCGCTTTTGCGCGCTTTCTAAGCGCCGCGTTCCCGCGCGGCCCGCCGCTTTCCCACGCTCTCTGAGCGGACTCTCCCCTTCGCGTTTTAGCATTCCCCTTTCCCCTGTGTTTATCTAATTCACCCTCTTTCCTTAGCCTACTCTCCTTAGTATATAGGCCATGTATTTACAACTTTACTTCAGACTTCTAATAGTAGACTTCTCCCCTCGGACTTTTGAGCTCAGTGCAGCTCTCCCCTTGTGTTCCTCAGTGTGCCGCACTCGCGCGCGGCCCTAGCGACTCACGCGCGACGCGTTCCTGACCCCGGTGGCCACTCATACGAAGTTTCACGCCGCGCCGACGCGTGCGCGACCGTTTGCGACCACTTGCGATCGACCGACCTTGCTCCCCTTCCCAACCTCGCCGCCCTTGCGCGCGGCACTATTCCTTCGACAGCGACGCGTTCGCGACCGCCGCGAACCTATATACGACACCTCGCGCCCCGCGGAGGCCTGCGCGACCGCTTGCGACGCTTCACACCCCCAAAACCCTGCACGCATCATAGACCGTTTCACAGCGATCAGGGACGGTTTAGTGTATCATCTGGTGACCACCGCAGGGGGTGGAAGCTTCTTTCAACCTTTGGCCTCAAGAATCCTTCCTGACCGCGTTTTTGCGCGTTTTTGCACAGCGCACCTGACACTCACTTCGCCCGGAGCGTTCCTGGCCATTCCCTCATTTCCCAACAATTGCTCGCGCTTTCAGACCTTTTAGTGACATCGCGCATTCATTCCCTCTCATTTCCAGCTTTGTTTTTACTTCACCTTCGTTCGCCCGCGCTTTCCAACCCTCAAGTGACCCCTGCAACACGCTTAGTCACGCTTCACCTTAGGACCCTCAAACACCATTCTCTGCATTTCCCCTTGCAACGCGCGGTATCTCCTGTCACTTTTGACACTTTGCAACCTTAGTGCACAGACTAGCGACCATCGTACGACTTTTCCAGCCATAAGCGCCCCCCCGCGGAAGCGACCCGAACAAGAAAAACCCCCAGCGAAACCACGCGATGCCATTCCAAGACTTGCCGCACCGACGCGAAGACAGCGCGCCCATCCTCAACCTCTCAGATCCTGGCGAGATCTGGCGCTACTTTGACGACCTAGAGTTCCTCTTTTTGAAGCACCGCATTTCGGACGACCAGGAGAAGAAGCACGCGGCGGTGCGCTACCCGAGCATAGCAGTCGAGCGGCTGTGGAAGACCGCGCGCGCATTCGGCGATGCGGCGCACTCCTATGAAGACTTTAAAGCGGAAATCATCGCGCTGTACCCAGAAGCGATAGCGTCGCAAGAGCACACCCTCACCGAACTCGATGGACTTGTTGCGCACCGCGCGCACACGGCGATCTGCTCTGAGGCAGAACTTGGGGAGTACTATCGTGCATTCCTCCTTGTCTCGCGCTTCCTCATCACGAAAGGCCGCATTTCCGTGCAGATGCAAGCGCGCCACCTCCTAGCGAGCTTTGAGCCTCGCCTCGCCACTGCCGTCCACGCCCGACTTGAGCGCAGGTTCCCAGACCACCTTCCAGATGACCCATATGACACAGAAGCCATTTACGACGCCGCTCTATATGTCCTTGTGTGGCAGCGCGCCGCGCCCTTCGTAGACCCGCCGCGCGACATTTTAATACTTTCCCCATCATCGCTAGCACCACCCGCACCGCTTACATCCCCGCCGCCAACAGTACATGCGTGTCCGCTCGCTACAGAATCACTTTCGCCCATACCATCAGACCCACGCACCGCGACACATACGCTCAAGCAGGAGTGTGCCGTGTGGCTCGTACCAGCGCCGCGCGATGCGCCGCCGCTTTTTACTGCGTCCCCATCAACGCCCAAACCGCTCCATTCACCGCCGCCGCCAGGCCGCGCATTTCCTTTCGCCACAGAGTCCCTATCCTCCATGCCATCAGATGCAGCCATCGCAACATGCGCGCTCAAGTGGGAGTGCGCCGCGCCTCTTGTACCAGCACCGCGCGACGCACCGCTGCTTTTCACAACGTCTCCGGCGACTCCTCTACCGATCCGGACGCCGCCAGCCCAAGCGTTCCCACCTGCGCTACAGTTTGTGCAAGCAGACACACCCACTTCAGTTCCCGCCTTCGTTCCACAGAGCGCCGCGCCCCTCGTATCGGCAGCGCGCGACGTACCGCCGCCTTCTGCGCCGACCTTAGCGACGCCCGCACCAGTTCTACCCTCGCCAACACCAACCAACACATTTCCGCTCGCTCCAGAGCCAGCCCAATCCACGCAACCAGACGCGACCGCCGCGACGCTGGATGCGCTCGCCGAAGCAATCGCGATGCTCAAGCGCGGCTTAGAGGCGATCCTTAACGCACAGAAGAGCGCAGCGTTGCGCGCTCCAGTTCCAGACACCACGCAAAGCCAAGCCGAGCGATGCAAGTTCTGCGGAAGTCGCGCGCACCTTGAGGAGGTGTGTGAGGAGGCCGATGAGTATATCCTTGCAGGAATGTGCAAGCGCAACGTATTCGGGAGGCTCACCCTTCCCTCAGGAGCAGAGGTGCCTCGGCGCATCAAAAGCAAGCACCTTCGCGAGCGATTCGACGAGTACCATAGGCAGCATCCAGGGCAGCGAGCAGCGCCGGCCTATTTGGAGGACTTAGCGCGACCTCGGATGCCTGCGGTGCAAGATGTGGCAGTCGTAACACCCTCAGCAATGCAAGCAATGTCCCCAGGCACAAAAGCGACAGCCCCAGCGACGTTGGAAGCCTTTAGGCAGCCGCGCGCTCCTGAGCGCACACTATGCGACCTGCGAGCAGCCAGCGATCGGCAGCAACCCACAGAAGCACCCAGCGACCTCAGGAAGGGTACAGTACGATTCGGCGACCCCCTGGGAGTGCCCAAGAGCGCTGCGCGACCAGTCCCTGGCCAGAGCGAGCCAGAGCGCGATGAAGTGACACCAAGTGCGCAACCATGGATGCGTGAATCCAACTTCGCTGCGATGGCAGCCAGCGACCACGAAGAAGCCCCGCTCATGGTCTCGCAAAGGGGACTATTTGCCTTTGTCCCAGGCATCCGATCAGAGGCAGCACGCGCGGCAGCAAGCACCCCAGCGCTGCCCAGAGAATGCGCAGTTTATTTGGTACAGGGAGCTGCACCACAGTACGCGCGCGACCGCGCGCCAGGAAGCACGAAGCCCTCACAGTGTTCACAAGCACCAGCGCCAGCAGTAGAAGCCCACATGCCTATGGCATCCAGCGCGCGCGCAGCATCGCGCAGCACGCGCACAGCATTGCCCAGCGCGCGCACGCAGCATTGCCCAGCGCCCGCGATACCAGCCAAGTCCCCAGCAGCACCCAGCGCGCGCGCGCAGCATCACCCAGCGCGAGCGCGCGTGCGCAGCAGCACCCAGCGCGCGCGCAGTATTGGGCCCAGCGACAGTCAGCCCGCGATGCGCAACCAAGCGACTGCGCTGCGATTACCAGTCCACGCGTGCAAGCCCCCAGACGTGGCGCGCCGAGCATGCGCGACACCAGCACGGCTCTCATACAGAGATCCTGCGATTCCCGAGATTCAGTGTGCACATACACGCTCACCGCCGCTCGCTGAGGACTGGGGACAGTCAATTTTTCAGTGAGGAGGAGGACTAGGCCCTGCCCCTTCGCGCAATTCCACGCTCCCGCCCCCGCGTTTCACCTTCACTTTGTTTTATACAGTTTGCGACTCTGTTTTACTTCAAGTTTATTTGCTTAGTTTCCGACTTCAAACGTTCATTGACAACCCTTTCCGACCAACAGCGACAGGCATACAGTCAGACCCTCGCCATCCATCGCGCCTCCTTCCCCACCTTTCCGACGCTCACGACAGCGATGCCACCAACGCGCGGACCCCAGCAACGTACGCGAAGACTCTCAGCAAGCACAGCGCCTCATACAAGCGTTCACAACTCGCGCGGCGACGTGCGCGGGTGCCGCAATGCAACTGCGACGCGCGATCAGTAGAGGCAGCCCCTCTCATGTAGCTATGACAGCGAGCGAGCCACATTCACGCAGGCTCCCGCGCCGCGTACACACCCTCGCGATGACATTCCAAGCCACTGACAGCGTTTACCAATCCCGCGGCGACATGCGCGGCGGCAGCGGCGCGAGAACAGTGCAAGCGTAGCAGGAGCAGCCTCCATCAAGTAGCGCCAAGCGCAGACCTGACCGCGAGCGCGCCACGGTCGCGCGGCAGCTCAGACGTCACCTACAGGTCCAAGAAGACGTTGCGCACTGATAGTAGAGCTTTTAGGTCCCGCGGCACTGTGCGCAATAGAACGCGACAAGGATCTTTCAAGAGCAACTCCCAGCGCGAAGAGGACACAAACGCGAGGTCCAGCGGCAGCGCCATGCGCGCGCGCACGCCCGCGGCGCATTCAGAGGTCGGCAACGATTACCAGCACCCGCGACAGCAATCACGACATCCGCAGCTACGTGCGCGGTATGCGCGGATCAATACCAGGCAAGAGCGGCACACACCAACTAGCCTCAAGCGCAGACCCAACCACGAGCGCGCCACAGTTGCGCGGCGGTTCATACGTCACCTATGGACGGCAGATGACCGCGCGCATCGACAGCAGCGCTTTCAGGTTCCGCGGCAGCGTGCACGGAGGAACGCGATGAAGTTCTCCCAAGAGCAACTCCCAACGCGCAGAGGACACCAATGCGAGGTGCAGCGGCAGCGCCATGCGCGCGCGCCCGTTCACGGCGCATTTGAAGGTCGGCAATTGTTATCAGTACATGCGACGGCGTTTATGGTACCCGCGGCAACGTGCGCGGTACACGCGGACCAGCCTCAGGCAAGAGTGGCATGCACCAAGACGTCCTCAAGCGCAAGCTTCAGCAGTGATAGCGCCACTTGCGCGCGGACTTGCGCGGCGCGTCTATAGCTGGGCGATAAAGGACACTACTTGAGGCAATGTTTACAGCAACCGCGGCGACGTGCGCGACACCAGCGGACCAGCAGCAACACGAGTCAAGAGCATCGCGCGAAATACCTCAAGCACAAGGGGCACAGCGACCACGTGCACAGTGGATCAGCACAGTGACCGCGCGTGCCGCGCCACAACTGCGACCGCGCGCGCCGTGAACTAGCGCAGCGCACCGCAAACTAGCGCGCTGAGCCACAGCTGCGACCGCACGCGCCGCGATCTAGCGCGCTGAGCCACAGTTGCGACCGCGCGCACTGTGAACTAGCGCGCTGAACCACAGCTGCGACCGCGCGCGCTGTGAACTAGCGCGCCGCACCACAACTGCAACCGCGCGCACCGCGAACTAGCATGGCGCGCCACAGCTGCGACCGCGCGCTGCACCACAACTGCAACCGCCCGCGCCGTGAACTAGCGCAGCGCACCACGAACTAGCGCGGTGCGCCACACGCTGCGACCACGCGCGCGCGCACCATCGCATCTTGCACAAGGGTTTAGAGCAACCCCAGACGTCAACTCAAGCGTTCTCAGGTTCCGCGAACGCATGCGCGACAAGAGCGACTTGGCATTAGGACAAAAGCACCCGCTGGCAACACACCTCAAGCGCAAGTGTATCAGTGACCGCGCCGCAATCGCGCGACCTTAGGCGACTCGGCTAGGTGTCAAGGACCACCCCGCGTACCATCTCACGCGTGTTCGACTCCCGCGACGGTGCGCACAGCGAACGCGACTCAGCAGAAGACTTCGGCACCACCACGCAAGACAGTCTCAAGCGCACAACACGTAGCAACTCCGCCACGCCCGCGCGCACTCCCGCGACTTGCCGCGAGGACTCTAACGGTCCAAGGAGCATTCTAGACACTTGAAGCGCACGCGCAGCGACGCGCGCGACAGCCGCGCATGGACGCCAACATCGTCACCATCTAGGAGACCGCGCCACGAAGTACATCGCGTTAGTCACTGACCTGCGAAGCCGCGGACCACCGCCTTTGGCTAGGAGGACGACCACGACTGTCAGCAGCCGCAAGAGCGACGCAGAAGACCGCAGAACGGCGCACAGCAACTGCACAACAACTTCGCCCACAGTACACACCGCGCCTCGCCTCGCACAAGCCCAGCGGCCAGAATCGACACCGCGCCCAACTTGGCGACAGCAAGACTCGCACTGCGGATGAGGAAGACAGCTGCAATTGGCACACGCACCGCATCCAAGCGACCGCGACGCACGCGGATGACTGAGGACAGTCAAGATCTCAGTGAGGAGGAGATGATATGCCTGTGCTCTCCCTGCCTGGTGAAATCGCACTATTTACACTTTCCAGTACCTTCTTAGACTCGCTCGCACTTTTGCGCGCTTTCCTGCGCTCTCCCGCGCTTTTGCGCGCTTTCTAAGCGCCGCGTTCCCGCGCGGCCCGCCGCTTTCCCACGCTCTCTGAGCGGACTCTCCCCTTCGCGTTTTAGCATTCCCCTTTCCCCTGTGTTTATCTAATTCACCCTCTTTCCTTAGCCTACTCTCCTTAGTATATAGGCCATGTATTTACAACTTTACTTCAGACTTCTAATAGTAGACTTCTCCCCTCGGACTTTTGAGCTCAGTGCAGCTCTCCCCTTGTGTTCCTCAGTGTGCCGCACTCGCGCGCGGCCCTAGCGACTCACGCGCGACGCGTTCCTGACCCCGGTGGCCACTCATACGAAGTTTCACGCCGCGCCGACGCGTGCGCGACCGTTTGCGACCACTTGCGATCGACCGACCTTGCTCCCCTTCCCAACCTCGCCGCCCTTGCGCGCGGCACTATTCCTTCGACAGCGACGCGTTCGCGACCGCCGCGAACCTATATACGACACCTCGCGCCCCGCGGAGGCCTGCGCGACCGCTTGCGACGCTTCACACCCCCAAAACCCTGCACGCATCATAGACCGTTTCACAGCGATCAGGGACGGTTTAGTGTATCAACGCGTCGACATCGAAGACGCCCCACATCCCGCCGTCCGCCTGAGGTTCTTAGGTGGCGGCAATGGAGGTCAACCACCGCGCGGGTATAAGCACAACCGCGGAGAAGACTTCATCCACTACCCCATTACCGACGCACAGGGGGTCACGCGTCAAGCCACGTTCGTCCAAGTCATCATGGGACCCGACCCGCAAGTACTCGCCCTCCTGGCGGACAGCGAGAAGGTGTACACCCGGCCGCTGTACGCGGACCCGCAAGTACGAGAAGCGGGTAAGCCTCACTACGCCCCCGAAGACATGTACGCCTTCGTTGGCGGACACAGCAACCAGCACCGAGTTGACCGCGCAGTCAACGAGCTCAAGGACGTGAGTCTGAAAGCTGAGCTGACCCGCTACCGCGCCTATAAGCACGAGGCTGAGCGGATGGAGCAGCGCCTTCACGCGCTGGCGCAGGCGCTCGGTGGGGTACAGGGCCATCAGCAATCCCTGGGTTGCGCAAAAAATCCTTGTAGAGACTTGGTAGACACTGTAGACACTGTAGCAACTGTAGATGGTTGTAGACTTTTGTAGTAGGCTGGTAGAGACTGGGTAGTAAACTGGTAGAGACTGTAGATGTTTGTAGACACCATAGTTGCTGGTAGTTGCTGGTAGTTGCTGGTAGTAGATGGTAGTTGCTGGTAGTTGCTGGTAGTAGATGGTAGTTGCTGGTAGTTGCTGGTAGTTGCTGGTAGTAGATGGTAGTTGCTGGTAGTTGCTGGTAGTAGATGGTAGTTGCTGGTAGTAGATGGTAGAGACTTGGTAGCATTGTAGCAAACCCTGGAATTTAAGCTACCAGATCAGCAATCCTTGGACCTCTACTATAGTTCTACAGTAGTTCTACAGTAGTTCTACAGTAGTGCTCATAGAGCCATAGCGACCCATAGGTGGTGGTAGCAACGTTTATGTTCTATGTAGTACTACCATAGTTCTACTGTAGTACCCAGGCCTGCTACCATAGTGCTACTGTACCCAGGCCTACTACTGGAGTGCTACTGTACCCAGGCCTACTACTGTAGTGCTACTGTACTCAGGCCTACTACTGTAGCGCTACTGTACTCAGGCCTACTACTGTAGCACTACTGTACTCAGTCCTACTACTGTAGTGTTACTGTACTCAGGCCTACTACTGTAGTGCTACTGTAGTACCCAGGTCTACTACTGTAGTGCTACTGTACTCAGGCCTACTACTGTAGCGCTACTGTACTCAGTCCTACTACTGTAGCGCTACTGTACTCAGTCCTACTACTGTAGCGCTACTGTACTCAGTCCTACTACTGTAGCACTACTGTACTCAGTCCTACTACTGTAGTGTTACTGTACTCAGGCCTACTACTGTAGTGCTACTGTAGTACCCAGGTCTACTACTGTAGTGCTACTGTACCCAGGTCTACTACTGTAGTGCTACTGTACTCAGGTCTACTATTGTAGCGCTACTGTACTCAGTCCTACTACTGTAGTACTACTGTAGACTCTGTAGTGCTACTGTAGTGCTGCTGTAGTGCTACTGTAGTGCTACTGTATCTAGGCCTACTACTGTAGTTCTTCTGTACCCAGGCCCAGTACTACTGTAGAACTTACCATAGTTCTACTAGGCCATGATGTCATAGGCCTAGGTTCTTCCATAGTGTGTCCCTGCCAGTGGCACTTAGTGCAAGTGCAATGAGGTTATGTAAGACGTCGCATGTGAGTGCGCGTGCCGAGACGTTGAGAAATAGATGAAGTCGAGATTTATCGAGGGATTCAAAGCTTAGAGGAATTCGGACGGATTTCAAGAACAACGATAATGACATTGAGTCCAAGCACCATACATTTTATACTAAGACCAGTAGCAGAATTTGTATAGTAAGAGTCAGTCAGAATCACGGGGGATCAAAGAGAGTATGAACGCGTCGTCAAGATGCAAGGTCAAGTGGTAAGGATCGAGGTGTAAGGTCGTAACGACAAGGCATGTGAATAGTATGTAACAAAGACCGAGGCTGGAAACGAAGGTGATGGGAAGGAATTGAGGTGGCGAGGTGTGGAATGGTATAAGGTGTCGCCCTTGTGACGTCGGGCTCGGCGTGCTCGTGCTTGATTGGGAAACACATCCTGAAGTTGATGGTTATGAGTCTATGTGGTAATTGAGGCAAACGGGGGAATGAGAATAGACCGCTAGGGCCCAAGTCCAAAGATTAGAGCTGTGGGCCACCCGCGCTGAGGCAGGATGAACGCCCTGGGCCACCGGCCCGATCCGGTCCTGCCGAGATCCTAGTGCTGGCAGCTCCCCCGCAAGTCGGGCTCACAGCGCAGTTCAGCAGCACTAAGCCTACTGCTGCTGGCTGTCTTTTTGGGCTGCTTGGAGTCACCACTAGAATCGATGTGACGAGTTGATTAGGTAACATGTCACTTGGAAGTGCGCACGCGAGAAGAAGTCAAGAGTTATCGAGTTGAATTTGGGTTTGCAAGGAGCAAGAGAGAATTTGGGCGGACGGGTTTTTTGGAGGACACAAATCAGATAGATTGTTTGAGTCCAGACACTGTACATTATATACTAAAACCAGTAGCATAGTCTGTACAGTAAACATCAGCGAGAATCATGAGGCATCAGGCAATATACAAACATGTCGTCAAGACACAGAGTCACAGGGTATGAGTCGAGGCATATAACCATAACAACAGGTCATAGGTATGAGACAAAAAAGGGATCGAGGCGGGAAACATGGTGGATGGTGAGAAATTGAGGTGATGAGAATGGTGCAGTGTGGTGCTCGGGCCTCATGATCTCAGGCTTGGCGAGCTTATGCTTGATCTGGGGCATGTCCTATGGTCACTAGAGAAATGTACAGAGGTGAGAAGGGAAAGGGGGTGGTATAGTAATGGGGGCGCAAAGCCCCAGGATGTCCAAAGATTATCCCAGTCTGTTCATCCTACCAGAGTTGCGTGGTGCGCCGCTGGTCATCAGAGTGCCGGCCCAAGATTGTCCGGACGGGATCCCAGTGCACTTCAGCATCCACCATGTCCAGCAGTCTCTCCAGGCCATACTGCAGGTGCTCAGCAGTCTTGGTGGTTGGGTTTTGTAAATTTGTAACAGGGATAATGTTATGGCAGCTCAGAGCTGGCATTTCTATTTTTTGAAATAAAATAGCTAAAACTATGAAAATATTTAGGGACCTGTATTTTGAAGAAAGCTGAGGGACCCTCTGCCAACCTTAAGTGATCCGATCAACCATTCCTAAGTTATTTGACATTAGCTGAAGGGTATTAGCTGACACCTTTCAGCTAATGCCAAATAGCTCAGGAACAGTTGATTGGATCGCTTAGAGTTGGCAAAGGAACTCTTGGCTTTTGAGACTTTCTACCTCCCCAAATATCTTCATATTTTTAGCTATTTTATTTCTTCAGATCCTAACAATACCAGTTTGAGCTGCTATAGCACTAGTCACTGAGCTGTTCAAATAAGTTGGAAACTACTGATCAGATCACTTAGGGTTGGCAGAGGACCCCTTGGCTCCTGATCTGGTCTAACTCCATAAATATTTTCAAAATTTTATCTATTTTATTTCCTGAGATATCAGAACATTGGCTCAGCCCTGGCAGCAACACTAGATTGACTTAGAAAAAAAATGGTGTGGACCACGGGCGACTTCCGGGCGGAAGTTTAATTTGTGGCGTGGGGAAGTGCGCCACTTGTTCGAAATTCGAACTCGAACCCACCCTTCTTCCCCTTCCTTCCTCCCATCCCTCATACGTCGCCTTCAAGTTGCACTCATCTTCACAATCTCGCAGCCAAAGCTGAGTAAAAATTTTTTATATCCTTTACCTCTGATCGGGCGGTCGCAGGACAGAGGCAGCCATGTCATCAGACCACCTCGGCGCCCCCACCTCACCCATATGCACGCAATTTAAAACCCACTGCCGCCGTCTCGCGGCTCTTGTTCTAAGGTAAGCTGTTTTTTCTTTTTATTTCTCATCCTCACTTTCCACCCAGGCGCAGCAACTCCGTCGTCACCTCAAAACCGCCGCACCCGCACCTGCCACCTCACCACCCCTTAAGACCCCGCCGTCTCGACGCGGCCGTCGTCCGCACCTCGACGTCGCTACGCTGCCGCCGCTTCGACACGGCTGCCACCCCCGCCTCCACCCAGCGACTCAGCGGTCGCCACGACGCGGCCGTCTCGTCACGACCCCTACCACCGCCTCGACCGCCTCGTCACGACCGCTATCACTACCTCGACCGTCACAATGCCGCCGCCGCCGCTACCTCGACAGCGCTAACCCCGCCCCGCCCCAACACAACGCCATTCCCACTCGTCACCACCTCGTCTGCGCCGCCACCCACCTCGGCGACGTCAACCGGCACCCCGGCCCCACCTCGACAGGCACGCGACGGCGCCACGTACACTGGCGCCGTCTCGACTCGGCCGCTACTGCCACGTCGGCGCCGCTCAGATAAGTTCTCTATTTTTTCTTATTTTTTTCTTTCTCATCTCAACTGGTACAGGACTCTGCCATCGCCGCTGCCCCGACTTGGTCGCCACTGCCACTCCGATCCGCTACGACCCCACCGACACCACACGCCTCAACCACGCCCACCGGCGCCGTCCCGACTCGGCCGTCACTGCCACGCCCTGCGCCCACCCTGTCACCACACGCCGGCCCGCCACGCACGCCCCGCCACGGCGCCACTGCCACCTCAACACTATTGCCACTCCACCACCCTGTCGCTGCGGCATCTGGCTCCCATAGTGTATTGTTGTATTTGTAGTTGTGTATACTCATAAATATATATATTTAACCTTTATTCTGCATGAATATTGTCTGACTGAGAACTGAGTATGAAATTATGGTAGACTACAGTAAGGCTATGGTAGTAGGCCTGGTACTACAGTAGAACTACAGTAGCAGGCCTGGTACTACAGTAGAACTATGGTAGTAGGCCTTGTACTACAGTAGAACTACAGTAGCAGGCCTGGTACTACAGTAGAACTATGGTAGTAGGCCTTGTACTACAGTAGAACTACAGTAGCAGGCCTGGTACTACAGTAGAACTATGGTAGTAGGCCTGGTACTACAGTAGAACTACAGTAGAACTACAGTAGAACTACATACAACATAAACGTTGCTATGCTGCTACAGATGCTATGGAGCTACTGTAGCGCTACCGTAGCACTACATAGAGGATCATGGATTGCTGATGGGGGGAGCTTACTCGCTCCAAGTTCAGGCTCGAGATGGCCAACACGTGGGACAGAATCACAGAGGTACAAGAGGGGTGGATGGGCGGCATCGGGCCTACTCGGTGACGCGGTCGTCGCAGCTGAAAAGGGGGTGATGTCACGGACCGACGAAGTGAACGCTTACTATACGGTGATGACTGCCTTAGTAAGTAGTAATTAGTCATGGACTTGCATCAGTCAGCCGTAGTATCACATGTTTGTTGTGATGCTATGACTCGTTACTAGTAGTAGTCGTATTAGGGTTCGAGCTACTTACGCTACTCGATATCTCGGTTCAAAGGGGAGCTTGAAAGCCACCCCTCTCATGTATAAATAGTATAGCGCGAAGACCAAGAATCGCCATCTTGGTCTTCTTCAGAAGCCACCTTCACTCTCTTCCTCGTGTGCGCTCTCTCCTCCTTTCGCTTGTCTCCGGTTGAGCAAGTCGAAGTAAGCCTAAGGCCTAGTAGATCGATCTCTAGTGCCCTTCATAGTCACGCGTTCAGAAGGCCGTGTGCTGTTGTCCAAGAGGACCCCCATCCGCTAAGTCGTTTACGCCCTTTCAAAGTCCAAGTCGGACTGACGCCAGTGGCGGCGTTACACCCCTCGTGGCACTCCCCACCACCCCGGGGTCCCCGGCACGCCACACCGGCCCCCACTCATCAATGCTTCCTCTCCCACGGAAGCTTACCGCATCACATGTCCACTATTCACTCCCGATTTCACTCTCCGCACTCCGCACCACTCCCTACCAACCCCTGACTGAAACTCCGATGCCAATTCGGATGTGGCAGAACCGCCCCATATTGGGACACACCCTCAAGCTTGGCCGTCGCTGAGAAGGTCCATGTACTGCGGTAGTCGGGTCGGGCAACGCGTCCCGAACCCTTGACGGCCTATGTACCGCTGGGCTCAAGTACTTCGCCGAAAACAAAGTCGCCTTGTAGCGGGGTCCACTGGCATGAGGGACCGCAAGTATGTTGTGTTTGTTAGTAGCTGACGAATGTAGGAATGGGGGCGGGACCGGCGTGGGGGACTGCTGAGGTGCTTGACACATACAGAGCAATGTGGACTTCATTACATACCTTGACTTCGGTCCCCGTTGGTTCTCAGCCTTCCTCTGGTGAGGTGGCTCTGTGCCGGGGTTTCAATTCCTTGGACACATTCAACACTCGTTTAGCGCAGGTCTTCGGACCTTACCAGTTACGTAAATCTAGCTCTGTAGGGAGTCTAGGACCGGCTTTGTATGCTCTACTGCCCCGGAATAAACACAATTCCAAAATAAAATAAAATAAAATAAAATAAAATCCACAGCCAAGAAATTTACTTGCACCAGCTCCAATTCATCAGAACCCTTCAGCTATCGCACCCCCGCGGATTTTCCCCCATTCGCGAGCCATCGCCCCTCAGTCTCGACTTTCACCTTCAAGTTTTTCCCCTGTTGACGCTTCTCCCAGCTCCCCACCGGGATCTGCGAGATCCCAACACTCACCGGTCCGGACGACTGCCCATTCGGGCCTCGTACGATCAGTAACGACGAGATTCGTACCCAGTCTCATACTCTCGGCAACTGATAATGCCCTAACGGGGCGTGGGGATCGCGGTGTGGGACGTTTCTCCCGGAATCCCTCCGATTCTACTCTTCAATTAGACGAAGGGCGCAGAGTTTCGAGTGATAGTGTATACCTCAGGCGTTCACCCGCCTCGCCTCTACCTCTAGAATTCCGATCACAACCATCGCTACAGCAAACCCATACGGTGCAACATCGTCGTGTGGCATCCTCTCGCCTTGCCACTCCCGCACGTTTTGAAACCCACACGTCGGGGGCCTCTTGCCTCTTGCATTCCGCATTGCCATCTTCGTCGTCGTCGGCATTACCAACAGGCCGGGGCGTGGACTCCCCGTCGCCCACTTCTCGCGCCTCATCGCCCTTCGGAGTCGCGGCGGATTACTTAAACCGTCCGCGCACCAGCGAGGACGAGGCCATCGGGGGACAGCCTAGCGCGTGCGAACGCCTCGGTTATATCCCGCGCAGCCGCAACCGCAGCTCCAGCGTTGGCAACGGAAACGGCAAAAGGGTGACGTCGCCCGGATCCCGGACCGCCACCGAATGGCTTGGCCCGCGCACGGCCAAGGCCTTCGCTGCCGCCGGCTTGCTTGGGCGTGACCAGGACCCCAGCAACAGCGTGTCTCGCTTTGGGAGCACGCGGAGCCTCGGCGACCGTGACCCGCGTGCCCTTTCCCCCAGCCGACTGGCTCTGGGCTCGGTCGCGGGCTCGTGGCGTAGCGCGTCTCAGGAGATGACGCAGTCCGACGCGATGGCGTCTACGTCGACGGGTGCGCCGCGCACCACGCGCACCCCCGATTCTACTGCCCCGCCGCCGATCTCCATGTCGTGGGCGCCCTCGCCGCAGCATAAAGACCACCAAGCGGCGCTGCATGCCATGCAGGATACGCACGCGAGACAGGCACGCTGCTCGCCGCGCTCGCAGCCGCACAGCACATCGCTCAGTCCTTGCGCACAGAGGACGCGAGGCTTACAAAGCGCGTGGAGGATCTCGAGGCTCAGCTTCACACGCAGCTGCGCGCACAGCAGCCGCTCGCGCGCTCCGTCTTCAGCAGGGTCGAGCGCCAACATTCCTCGGACACACTCGTTCGGCGGTGCCCGCCTCCGCTCGTTCCGATTATTCTCACACACCACCTGCAGAATACCACCTCCAGCAGGGACCTGGACCTCAAGCGTCAAGAGGATGCGGATGCGGAAGACGCGACGTATCATGGCGGCCGCGTTGCGCGCTCACGGCGTGCCAGCGACTCTGAGTCCGTGTTCGCGCTGCCGCCGCCGAACATGTCCATGCTACTTCAAGAACAGCCCGCGGGCTCGCGCCGCTCCGCCAGTAGCATTTCGCTGGCGACCGCCGGGGCGGAGACGGACGGACGCAGGTCGCCGCGCAGCTTGTTCTTGCGACCGGAGCATGAACTGCACCTCGGAGATATATGTAGCATCTTTACCGAGGATGACGCTAGTGACGACGAGGATGGGTAGTGAACCTCCCCCTCTCGTTTCGTTTTTTTTTTCGATTGTTGGATACCAAGGTTACTTCTCTGCTGCGCCTTCACCAAGCGGGACTTTCTACGCCTTCGTCTTCGTGTGCGTGATCTTATTGATATCCTTTCCCCTGCGACCATTGCAGGCTTACCGCTCAGCTAACCTTTTGTATTGATAATGTCTTATGGAAGAATCGTAATTTCCCTCGTGTCACCTTAGGGTACCTTCACGGGCCCGACTGGGTGCTACTGTCCCCGGCGTCCCAAGTTAGGTACGCAAGCACCCTAGTCCAATGCCAGCTGTACCATGGAACGGCTGCGTTTGTTTCCAGTGGCAACAGTCTTCTATGTGGGCTAGTCTGCCCCCTCATGACGAAAATATTGCAGCTGAGGGGCAAATATTTCTTTTTGATCCGTTTTATTACTGGGGTACATGTCCGAGACAGAGATCAGTCGTAGCTATAGAGAACACTACAGTTAAGAAACACATTTGTCCTATAAAAGGTGGCCCCGAGACGAGAAGTAGAAACGCGGAAACACGAGTTACACGACCAGGAGAAGTCACAGAAGGAGCAGCCGCAAAGGCAACTCGTGATACACAAGCCGAAGCATGGTTATATGTGAGTGTTGGGCACTCAAGGTTGTTAGTTCGGACACGAGGAAAAATAAGCCCTGGTTTCAGGGGACTCAGACAGGTTCCGGAGGCACATACTGCGGCAGGCCGGATTCTGGTTTAGAGAGGTGCGCGCGTGTATTGGACGAACTTGCACATCTTCTCGGCTGTGGGGCTACTAGTTCTTAGTGTCGCCTGAATTATACAACCTTTCTATACCAGAAATGGCTTTGGCAGCCTAGAAACTCTAGCACTGTGCCGCTAGCAGTGCGCCCTTGCCTCAAATCAGCATGGTTGCGCAGGACAACTTTGAATTGGCCGAAAGCAGTGTGATTGCAGTGCGAGTAGGAAGTGCGCAGAATGGACTCGGGCGTTTTACCGGGCCGGTCGAGGGCTGGGCGTATCACTGCGTATCAGCCTGAGCGAGGCAGCGACGGCTTTGCTACACTGAAAGCCGTTATCATCGTGGCATTACACTCTTCATGGTTCCGGTAAAATGTAGGCTCTGAATCAAATTACAAAACGCGATTCTGTTCGACGAGATGAACCCTATGCTTCGTCACACACGACTCAAGCTGATGAAAGTAGGGAACCACGGGTCTTCGTCAATGAGTTAGCAAACCCTTGGAATGTCGCCGTCAGTTCGACCTAAAGAAGTTGATGTCAGTTTGCCGAAGGCCGAAAACATTAAACACTTACAGTGTCGAGGGCCCTGGTAAAAGAAGATGAGATAACGTTGGTCAGGGCATGACGTGGTGCGCTGTTCTCTATTTCTCGCGCAATTTGCACCATCCTACGCAATACGGCCGAACGATTTTCGGGCCCAAAGGAAATGGCATGCAAAGAAAGCGGCATCCTGGTGTTTATGCTGTAAGTCACCTGTGGAATGAAACCGAAAAGCTACAGACCCTCGGCTCACGGCTGCGCGGCAGATGTTGGAAACTGGGTGATCCCCGATGTGGCTCTCGCCGTCGGACAGGAAAATAAGGACAGGCGCTCTATGATACCAGTCAGACTCTTATATAGTCGGTGTCAAACTTCCAAGCAGCGGAGGTCCACACCTTTCCGTACTCCAATTTGATGTCATTATGGCCTGTGCTTCTCGACTGCGAGTGTGTAGTTCTCGTTTCATAAGGCCTATATCGCAAGCAAGCAGTCAAGAGCTCGTCAGGAGTGCTCGTGAAGTCGTTTTCGACACAAATCATTGGGGTTCGACTAAAGAATATGATGCTGTATGCATCTCTTCTATGCCCACCTAACTGCTCATGTTGACTGACGGCGGCCTGACGTGCGGTCCAGAAGCTGTAGAGAGACGAAATGACAGCCCCAAGTCTGTTATTTGCGATGCGGGTAATTAGTGGGGTCCCGGCAGCATTAGGAAGTGGCCGTCGATCAGAACGCGCCATGGACTTGGACC
>JAKELH010000553.1:0-50796 GCA_021525015.1 Lactarius pseudohatsudake | reverse complement strand
TCCGGATGAGCTTGTGCCCGGACCGGCCGATAGCGTGTGGATGCGGATCGTGACTCGTGACTGATGTGACTGCTGACCGATAATTGATCGAGAGCCTTATGCCATTGGATACTCGTATTAGGGTTTGTGGCTGTGTATTAGGGTTGCTGGGCTTCAAAGCTCCATCCCTTGTGTATAAGTAGAAGGACGTCTGCGGTAGACTCCTTAGCTTTGATATCTTTGAGGAATACCTTCCCTTTCCTGCGCCTTAGCTCCTAGTCCCTGTGTGTGTGCTTGCCTCTTCGCCGTCATCAGCTTTCCACTATAAGTCGTACGCCGACTTCTCCTTCATCATTCTCGACTTCCGCATCGCCGTTGCCTCTGTTTGGCCTCAAACCTCAGCAAACCGGTCCCTAATCCAAGTCGGATTGATACGTCCCGGGAGGAACGTAACAATTTGCGTAAAAGTGATGAGTACAGGCGTCCACAATATCGCGTTTTTACACACGCCTGATGTAAACTACCACTTCGAGATAGCCATAGGGGCTTCTCCTTCTCAGAGGCGTATTGCACCCGCTATAGTACGTATCCTGACTACCGTAATAGGAAAACTATACTATCGTAGTGTCGTAACTGCTATAGATAAGGTCCTTACGTACTTATCACGTTCCAACACGCAGTGTCGCCGTAGTTGCCGTAGTCCTCGCCGTAGTTGCCGTAGTCGCTGTAGTCGTCGCTGTAGTCGCTGTAGTCGTCGCCCAAGCCGTCGCCCTAGTCCCTGTAGTCGTCGCCCAAGCCGTCGCCCTAGTCATTGCCTTAGTTGTCGCCCAAGTCGCCCTAGTCGTCGCCCTAGTCGCTGTAGTCGTCGCCGTAGTCGCTGTAGTCGTCGCCCAAGTCGCCCTAGTCGTCGCCCAAGTCATCGCCTTAGTCGTCGCCCAAGTCGCCCAAGTCGTCGCCTTAGTAGTCGCCATAGTCGCCGTCGTGGTCGTCGTAGCCGTCATGGCTGTGTGGCCGTGGTGGTTGGCGCGGTTGTTGTGAGGTGTCGTCGTCGTCTTCAAGTTGTCGTCCGGGTTGTCATGTGGTGGGGCGATAGTTGAGGCTGGTCCAACCTGGTGTTGGTGTCGATGCTGCAGGTGGTGCGGCGGGTGTTGAAACTGTGGTCGTACAGTAGTTGGCCGTGGTTGTCGATGTTGGCGTCGTCGGGTGGCCGTGGTTGTAAAGACCGGTTGGGACCGGTCCCAACCGGCCCTGTGGCGGTTCACCCAAATGCCAAATTTGGATGAACCGCAACCGGTAAAATCCTCAGGCCGGATGAACCGCAACCAACGGTCCGGTTGCCATCGGTTGCAGTCTGGTCCGGTCCCGGTTTTTTTCCGGTTCATAGGACCGGACTTTCGAACACTATCTGTAAACGCAATTAGGTGTTCAGAGCTGTTCAGAGTGTTCAGAGTGTCCTTGAACGGCTCCGAACAGCTCTGAACACCTACTGCATTTACAGATGTGCGCGTGCTGTCAGTGTCACGGACCGACGAAGTGAACGCTTACTATACGGTGATGACTACCTTAGTAAGTAGTAATTAGTCATGGACTTGCATCAGTCAGCCGTAGTATCACATGTTTGTTGTGGTGCTATGACTCGTTACTAGTAGTAGTCGTATTAGGGTTCGAGCTACTTACGCTACTCGATATCTCGGTTCAAAGGGGAGCTTGAAAGCCACCCCTCTCATGTATAAATAGTATAGCGCGAAGACCAAGAATTGCCATCTTGGTCTTCTTCAGAAGCCACCTTCTCTCTCTCCCTCGTGTGCGCTCTCTCCCTCTTTCGCTTGTCTCCGGTTGAGCAAGTCGAAGTAAGCCTAAGGCCTAGTAGATCGATCTCTAGTGCCCTCTATAGTCACGTGCTCGGAAAGCTGTGTGCTGCTGCCTACAAGGACCCCATCCGCTAAGTCGTTTACGCCCTTTCGAAGTCCAAGTCGGACTAACGCCAGTGGCGGCGTTACATTAAGACCAAGATCATTTCACCGTGGCGTTCACGACTCGAGACCGTTGGACCAACTTTCAAACCTATTCCGCTGAAAGGCGAGGAGATCGCAACGTACCAGTACAATTCCTAGGAGCGGCCAGGTGGAGAGAATATCGAGGAGACATCGGATACTTCGTCGACTTCGCATCAGGACCCACCCGGTATCGACCAGTCGAATTCAACTTCGAAAACCTTTGCTGGGTAGAAGTCACGTGGAACCCAATCGATAATAGGTGGGACGCGGTAAGACCAGCCGTGAGAAACTACAACTGCGACATCGACTCAAGAGGACTACCAAACCGGGAACAGTGGGGACGTATCGACGGACACCCAGAAGAAGAACCTAGCACCTCAGAGCCAAGGACACCCGCACCATCAGAAACAAGCGGAGAAGACGACCAAACAGAGGACGACGAAGAGGAAGACGAACCAGAAGTTGCAGCGATAACGCAAACAGCTGAGTCACTCCATATAACGGAACCCGAAGTCATCCACATACATTCCCCTGCAACAACCCACAGAATGGCCACCGCGACAATAACCGAAGAAAACCTCATCAACGATGAAGTAAGACGCATCAGGGAGGAAGCTAATGCAATCCTCCTCCCCATACACCCAGCCACGGGTCATCGAATGGACGCAGATGAAGCCGCCATATTCCGTGCAGTAGGACCTGATCACCCAGACCCACCACCGGGCAGGGGAAGCCCCGGACCAATGCGTCCCAGAGGAGGACCTGGAGACTTTGGAGGGGGACCACCACGAAGAGGGCCACCGGGAGGAGGACCGCCGGGAGGAGGACCGCCGGGAGGAGGACCGCCGGGAGGAGGAGGAGTACCTGGAGGCGGAGGTATCCAAGGGGAGGACAAACTCACCGGTGAAAAGCCCACCGTATTCGATGGAGACAGAGCTAACTACGAAGCTTTCCTCACACAATGGCACCTCTACTGGGCCCTCAACGGGGACGCACCCGTACTCCGCAACGTATACCGCCGGTGTCTCATGTTCCTGGGATATGTCAAGGGACCCATGGTCAGCAACTGGACCCTCGGGTTCCTCACCTGGCTCAACAACGAAGTAAGAAACGGAAGGGATCGCTATGACGAATACCTCTGGGACACCCTCACTGCCGGATTTTCGGATCGATTCTCAAACGTCCTAGAGCAAGAGCAAGCACAAGCGGCACTGGCCAAAGGTTTCAAAATGATCGGTGACGACATTGACACTTACGTCACCAACTTCGAACAATTAGCTCGTAAAGCTGACTACCGCCTTAACGACCGACAGACTATCAACCACTTTACCGCGGGGCTGCCAAGCCAGCTATTCACCAAGGTGTACGAGCTCGACAACCCCACTACATTCAACGAGTGGAAGGACGCTACGCTCAAGCGACAAAAGCAATACATCCACTTACGTGCCCGACTGCGGTTGACAGCAACAACGAGAGCCACGTCCACACCACGCCCCAACTTCACAAGGGGGTACGCCCCGCCATGGAACCCCCCTCGAAACCCCCCTCCAAGATACGACCCAAACGCTATGGACACCTCGGCAGATCGCTCCAGAGCAAGACTGGCCGGAGCAGAAGACGTCCTCAACAGGGGAACACCCCAACAATCATTCCAACAAAACAGAAGGGGATATCAAAACCGAGCAGGAGGGCAAAAACGCGACATGAGGGAAGTCATATGCTACAACTGCAATAACCCGGGTCACTTCTCACGAGATTGCACCAGACCGAGGAAACAAAGGCAACAATGGGGGCCATCAACAAGCCAGGGGAGAATGGCTGAGACCGACTACCACAGCCAGGAAGCCCCGACTGCCAGAGTAGCAAGTACATCAAACCCCCAAGACGCGGCAAAAAACTGGCTCGACGGAGTGAGGGGAGCACCTGACGAGGTGAAGGATATAATCTTCCAGGAGCTATGGAACCAGGAGGGTTTTCAGGACGCCTAAACCCATCGGCCTGGGTAAGGGCAATTAATTGTAACTCTGTAATCATGACTCGCTTCCGTTCGCTTCGAATTCCAGTCTCGATTCGCACTAGTTACTCCATGGCCGACATAAAAGGACTCGTCGATTCTGGCGCAACCGACAACTTCATTAGACCCGCGTTCGCAAAACGCATGGGGTTGGGACTACAGCCGTTAGACCGACCAAAGAAAATATGGAACATTGACAATACCGAGAACAAAGCTGGGTCCATCACCCACTTCATTGACCTCGACGTAGAAACAAAAGGAATTCACAGGGTCATGAGATTCCTCGTAACGGACATCGGTGACGAAGACCTGGTGATGGGGTATCCGTGGCTTGCAGCCTACGAACCAACCATCAGCTGGAAACATGCCACCATCCACGAGGAGGCCCTACCCATTGTCATCCGATCTATTAACCCCGCCGAGCAGCAAACCGTACTCGCGGCAGTTATGACTCAAAGTGAGGCAGAAGACGCGGTCTACGAGCTTGAAGAAGCATGCCAGCTACGTACCACAGCGACTGAACTTGCCATTGCAGCTAAAACCCCCGCTAAAGCAACGCCAATACCAACCCCTTACGAACGCTTCGCCAAAATATTCAGCGAAGAAGCATCGCATAGATTCCCACCATCGCGATCATGGGATCACGCCATCGACTTCAAACCAGGTACACCAGCCAGTATAGACTGCAAGGTATACCCGATGTCGCAAGAAGAAGACGGGCAGCTCAAAGTATGGCTGGAGGAACAACTTAGACTGGGGTACATCCGACCGTCCAAGTCACCATACGCGTCATCCTTCTTCTTTATAAAAAAGAAAGATGGAAAACTACGGCCAGTCCAAGACTACCGACGAATCAACGCCGTCACCATACGCAATCAATACCCCCTACCACTTATGGCGGAACTCATCAACGACCTGGGCAACGGCCACATTTACACCAAATTGGACGTACGCTGGGGCTATAACAACATACGAGTGAAGGACGGGGACGAGCACAAAGCCGCCTTCAAAACGAAATACGGCCTCTACGAACCACGAGTGATGTACTTCGGCCTCACCAACTCACCGGCAACCTTTCAAGCCATGATGGACGAGATATGCGCCCCCGTCATTGAAAAACATGAACGCCTCGGCACTATCATATGTGTCTACATGGACGACATCGGTATCGCCACCCACGAAGGCGCGGGCATGCAGGCGCACATCAACGCGGTATGCGACATCCTTCAAGTCGCCTTAGATGTCACGATTCGGCTTGTGGACTCTTACTATACGGTGATGACTCCCTTAGTAAGTCGTAATTAGTCATGGACTCGCATCAGTCAGCCGTCGTAGTATCACATGTTTGTGGTGATGCTATGACTCATTCCTAGTAGTAGCGGTAGTAGGGTTCGAGCTACTTACGCTACTAGTCACTTGGATTCGGGAGGAGCTTTAAAGCTGCCTCAGTCATGTATAAGTAGTAGTACGCAAAGACCAGAAGTCCTCATTCTGGTCTTCTTCAATTGCCATCGTTCATCCTCTTCTTGTGATCCTTCTAAAGTGTCTGCTATCTCGATTCGCTTGTCTCTAGTAGAGCAAGTCGACCTTTACGCACGCCTAGTGGAATACGCCCTAGTGCTCCTTACGATCACGTGCACTCGGAGGCCGTGTATTCGTGTCACGTGACCGCTCAGTCACAAGAATTCGCTAAGTCGTCGCAACGCCCTTTCGCTGTCCAAGTCGGACTCACGCCAGTGGCGGCGTTACATTAGACCACGACCTGTATTTCAAACCGGAGAAGTGCCTTTTCCATCAACCACGAATGGATTACCTGGGGGTCATCCTTGAAAAGGGGGTGACTCGCATGGACCCGATAAAAATTTCAGGCATACGCGACTGGCCCCGACCCACGAAGGTACGCGACGTATGCTCCTTCCTTGGCTTCTGCAATTTTTACCGCCTCTTCATTCGCGGTTTCGCAACACACGCCCGAGCCCTGAATAGACTCACCCGGAAGGGTGCGGAATGGATATGGAACACCGAGGAAGAAGCCGCATTCCAAAAGCTCAAAGACCTTGTGACGTCGGAACCAGTACTGGCACACCCCACACTCGTTGACCAGTTCGAACTGGAAGTAGACGCATCGGGATACGCGGTTAGGGAATACCACGGGTTGGCCATACCCGTGACGGGTCACGGGTACGGGTCATGCGGGTACGGGTCGGGGTAGCAATTTCCCAACCCGTGCAAAACCCGTACCCGTGGTGCAGGTACCCGCGGGTTTTCTAACTCTCAGTCTGTGACAAAGTGCGACAAGTTTGAGTGCTGTGGACCAAACCCTCCAAGTCCCTTTTTGCCTGTTTCTGTCTGTATTGGATCGCCTTCGCATGACATTGCCATTGATTATCGTGGTTTCCTCACCCCAGGCCGTTATTTTCCA
The DNA here is from genome assembly GCA_021525015.1 of Lactarius pseudohatsudake. NCBI lineage: Eukaryota > Fungi > Basidiomycota > Agaricomycetes > Russulales > Russulaceae > Lactarius > Lactarius pseudohatsudake. Next base: position 44,384 of record JAKELH010000553.1, on the reverse strand, counting down.
TCCATCTGTCTGTCTACACCGTGACAGCCTCTCTCTTTCCTCTTCATTACCTATTACTTCCTCCATTCACAGCCTTCAAAGTTTCAGCTGTTTCAGTATCGGATCAGCTCTGCTGCCATTTTGGACTCATTTCCATGACATCCGAGTCGTTGCCATCGATTCTCTGGTCCGGCCTAGCGTGGCATAGCTGCCATATCGGTCATATCTCCCGACTTCCCACGGCGTCCGAGTCGCACCAGCATTCGCCATCGATCTCGACTCCTTCCCTCCTCTCTCCTCGCTTGACATCTCCTTCGCCCTCGCCTCTCGTCGCCATGGACCGCCGTCGACACCAATCCCCTTCGCAAGACGCTTCCCAGCCCCCGTACGCAGGCCGCGCGTCCTCACGCCTCGTGCTGTCCTTGTCACTCAAACACCCCTTCTCAGTCGCACCGCCCATCTCCCTTTGAAGATGTCAAGCTCGCTACGCCCGTTCTCACTGCCTCGGCCCCTTTTGTTCCTCTTATCTTGTTGTCTCCTCGGCTTCTTTGTATCGTCTTGCCCGTTTGTACCTTACCGTTTGTTTGACTCGATCATCTCCGCGTTTCGTCTTTCGGCTTCCTATGCCACCTCAGGCTCTTCCTGTCCTTCTTACCTTACCCCTTCACCCCTACTTACTTGCCTGGGGTAGCTACTGATTCCTTGTATTTAAACCATCTTGTTCCTTGCTGATTAGCAGCACCCGGTTGCCATCGATTTCCCCCTTTAACCTCTGCGTGCTGATCTCGGAAGTCAGGCCCTACCGCGGGCACTCGAAGGATCAAGTCCGCAAGTCTAGTCGTCTTCTCCCCTTTTCCTCTTGCTGCGCTTGTTCCGGAAGTCAGGCCCTACCGCAGGCACTCGAAGAACATTGCACCTCGTCATCATCTCGCCTCGTCTCGCCGCATGGACGGCATCGCCTTTCGTTTCGTTTCGTTTCGTTCCCGTTCTCGCTCTCGTCCGATCGCATTCGCACCGGCTCTCGCCTTCGCGAACGCTCCGGACTCGGCCCCTTCTCTCCTCTGTCTAACCCCAGCAGGGATCCCCTCCGCCTACGGACTTACACGGACTCGGCTCAGTACACCGTGACCGCAACAACGACACGTCTACAGGTGCGCCACTCTCCCTCGCCTCACCTCTGTTTACTTATCACTGTTGGCCTCGGCATTCTCACGTATACGCCACAGCTCTCGAGACTCCACATCACGCCTTCCGAGTCGGTGGTCCTTTGCCTGTGACAAATGCATGGCTACCCGACTTCCTGCTTCAAGTTCCCAATGCCGGCTGCTATCAAAAACGACACTGTGTCTATGGATTTAGCTGAGTGTTTTTTTCGGAGTCGTGACGATTTCTGCTGACTTCATTGTCAACCCTATCCATACACACACTCCTATGTCGCAATGGACATCGCATCGTGATGCACCCTGCCGATAGCCTCGCAAATGGCACTCGTTCCAAGGCACTGCCTGGCCCTCATATGACGACGTAATGACAATGGTGGTAGCAACCACAACGCTAGCGATCACATGAGGCAATGAATCGATGACAATGGCGATGGTGGCGAGGCGACCACGACGGCAACGGAGCGACCACGACAGATGGGGCGACCACAATGACGACGGGGCGACCATGACGGCAACGGCAATGGGGCGACCACATTGAAGGCGATGACGACACCGGGCCCAGCGGTGACGGCGATGAGGTGCCACGAGGCATCGGGGCGACGGCGACGACAATGTGGCGACGAGGCAATAGGGCAACCGTGACGACGGCAGCAATGTCGATGGCAGTTGGACTTGTACTAGTAGTAGAATATATTTGAGATCATACAGAGCGGGTACGGGTAACCCATCAAACCCGCCATTAACCCGCCACACCCGCTCACACCCGTACCCGTATGCACGGGTACCCGTACCCGCGGTCACGGGTACGGGTTTTGGCGGGTACGGGTACGGGTAGTCCCAAAATTACCCGGGGGTGACCCGTGGTAATCCCTATACGCGGTAGGAGCGGTGTTATTACAGAAGAAAGCCGACGGGAAACGACACCCCATCGGATACTACTCAGCCACCCTCAACGAAGCCGAACGCAACTACGATATCTACGACCTAGAACTTCTAGCAATCGTAAAAGCCCTGCGAAACTGGCGACCCTACCTGGCAGGATCCCCCCACAAGATCAAAATCTTCTCCGACCACCTCAACCTTACACACTGGAAATCACCTCAGAAGATCAACCGTCGAGTCGCAAGGGAAGTACTCGAACTGATGGAATATGACCTCGAGATTCATCACATTAAAGGAGCCAACAACGGACGAGCGGACGCACTGTCCAGGAGACCAGACTACGACCAGGGGGAAAAAGACAACGAAGGAGTCACCGTACTCCCAGATAAACTCTTTATCCGGCAGACCATCACTCAAAGTGCACCAGACCATTGACAAGACGAAAGCCAGATACGTCGATGGGCAGACCCCCACAAATTAAAGTGCATTGACGGAGTATGGTACCGACAAGGAGCACGCGTGATCACAGGAGGAACGGAAGCCATCCGCACCATAATCCGGAACCACCACGATACACCCACGTACGGACATCCAGGCATCAAACGCACAGCCCGCATCATAGAACGACACTACTGGTGGCCACAAATGGTAGGACACGTTACGGAGTACGTCAAGGGATGCGCGGAATGCCAACGCCACAAAGTCAATAATCGACCCACCAAAGCTCCGCTAGTACCCATCACTCCGAGACCCGAAGCTAAGCCGTTCGAAACCATAGCGCTAGATTTCATCACCAAACTCCCCATTTCACAGGGACATGACTCCATTCTCACCATCACCGACCACGACTGCACCAAGGCGTCCATATTCATCCCGTGTACAGAAGAAATTACGGCTGAGGGAGTCGCCACCCTGTACGTAACTCACGTGTTTCGGAGATTCGGATTGCCCGCCAAAATCATAAGCGATCGAGATCCGAGATTCGCATCTAAATTCACAAGGGAACTCTGTCGAATCCTGGGGATCTATCAGAACATTTCCACGGCTTATCACCCAAGAACGGACGGACAATCAGAAAGGACCAATCAGTGGCTCGAGCAATACCTCCGGTTCTGGACCAACGAGCGCCAAGATAACTGGGCGCACTTCCTTCCAATGGCGGAATTCGCGCACAATAGCTGGCCCCACAAAACCACAAGGAAGTCCCCATTCCTACTCATGATGGGATACGACCCACGCGCTGATTGGCTCGATAAGCCGACGCCCATTCCACAAGTGTTCACACGCCTTCAACAATTCCGAGAAGCACGGAGGGACGCCCAGGAACTGATCAAAAAGGCACAACTACTGTGGATCAAACACCGAGATACGCCCAAGTACCGGGAAGGGGATCAGGTATGGTTAGAAGGGAGACACCTCCGGACCAACCAACCGACGGCCAAACTAGCGGCGCGAAGACATGGACCCTTCCGGATCATTCAAGTACTGTCACCTGTCAACTACCGGCTGGAGCTCCCTACCCAATGGAGCATCCACCCTGTGTTCCACACCGACCTACTTACGCCGTACCGTGAGACACCCATGCACGGCCAAAACTTCACACGCCCGCCACCGGATCTTGTCGGAGGCGAGGAGGAATACGAAATTGAACGGATCTTAGACTCGCAGCGCTTCGGCAGAACCAAACGATTACAGTACCTCGTGAAATGGAAGGGTTACTCCGACTCGGACAATCAGTGGGTCAACAAGGCTGACATATTCGCTGACGAAGCCATAGCGGAGTACGAAACGAGTCGGTCAAGAACAGTTATAAGCGACACGAACGACGCTAAGTCTTCCCCATCACCACACACTGGATTCCTCACTCACCCAACAATGTCTCTTCCCACTGCCACCATTGCCTCCTCTCTCGCTACCCACGGAGTCGACAACCTCACCCATCAAGAACTCGCCACCGCCCTCGTCAACGTCGCCGCCATCAACAATGTCGACAACCCAGACGCTCCCCCCGAGTACTGGCTCTTCGACAACGAGGGACGACGCGTCTCCACCGCCCCATACTCCCTTGAGGAGGTCCAGCAACTTCGAGCGGCTGTCAGAAGCGGTAACGACACCTCGCTCAGCCCACTCCCTGTACGTGTCGAGATTCGGGTCGAAGAAAGCGAAGACGGAGCCAACTCTCCGTTGGGAAGCCTGGATGGCCGACCGCAATTGGCGATACGAAGCCGCCGAATGGTGCGATCATCAACTCACGATAGCAGCGACAAAGAGAACACAGATCCTCGTCAGGCGCCGGTGGTTCACCGAGATGCTGAAGAGGCAGTGTACGCAGCCATCGAAGGAGCTCTGAGGGAGTACTACCCAGCTGAGCAGCCATTCATCATCACCGCCACCGATTCTGACAACCCCCGCGAGACCCCATTCGCGTGCGATACCACGGGTCGTCCCCTCTATCGGGGCGACGTGCGCGTCGATGTCGAAGACGCCCCACACCCCGCCGTCCGCCTGAGGTTCTTAGGTGGCGGCAACGGAGGTCAACCACCGCGCGGGTACAAGCACAACCGCGGAGAAGACTTTGTCCACTACCCCATCACCGATGCGCAGGGGGTCACGCGTCAGGCCACGTTCGTCCAGGTCATCCTGGGACCCGACCCGCAAGTGCTCGCCCTCCTAGCGGACAGCGAGAAGGTGTACACCCGACCGCTGTACGCGGACCCGCAAGTACGAGAAGCGGGCAAACCTCACTACGCCCCCGAAGATATGTACGCCTTCGTTGGCGGACACAGCAACCAACACCGAGTTGACCGCGCGGTCAACGAACTCAAGGACGTGAGTCTGAAAGCGGAGCTGACCCGCTACCGCGCCTACAAGCATGAGGCCGAGCGGATGGAGCAGCGCCTTCACGCGCTGGCGCAGGCGCTCGGTGGGGTACAAGGGGAGCTTACTCACTCCAAATTCAGGCTCGAGATGGCCAACACGTGGGACAGGATCACAGAGGTACAAGAGGGGTGGATGGGCGGCATCGGGCCTACTCGGCGACGCGGTCGTCGCGGCTGAAAAGGGGGTGATGTCACGGACCGACGAAGTGAACGCTTACTATACGGTGATGACTACCTTAGTAAGTAGTAATTAGTCATGGACTTGCATCAGTCAGCCGTAGTATCACATGTTTGTTGTGGTGCTATGACTCGTTACTAGTAGTAGTCGTATTAGGGTTCGAGCTACTTACGCTACTCGATATCTCGGTTCAAAGGGGAGCTTGAAAGCCACCCCTCTCATGTACTATCGTTCCCGCACCTCTGCAAACATACCTATTACTGCAAATTCCGAAAGATCTTAGTAGATCAGTACTTTCCTGGCACCCTTCCTTCCCAAAAAAAATACACTATGTTCTCTAGCATATGTAGATACGAGATCACACAATATAATGAGAATCAGAGCAAAATTGAGTTCATGAAAAATCGACAAAGGTGATGGGGTCGTCCAAAATGCGTGCCCACACCCCCCAGATCTGAGCGATCCCATCATCCCTACTGGACCTCTCCTTACTGTGACGTTATTATCCATTACTACAGTGACTCTATAAATTTTGGAGTCAATAGATGGAGGCGATCGAGTTGGAGAAGAAAAACTCACCAAGGACCATGGAGAGGTGACAAAACGTGACCCAATTCGGCAAGCAATTGGGACTCCTCATTAGACGCGAAACGGCATCTTCGGCACAGGGAACTCTCATGGCGCGCAACACAGGGCCACTTTCCAAACGTGCTAAAAAATGGAAATTGGAGACCGACAAGGAAGCAAAACTCCAAGAAGCAAGCAACGCAGTCACCAATGGGGAGCTCAAGAACGTAGCAGAAGCTGCACGTCACTTCAAAGTACCCTATGACACACTCCGCCGACGTCACTATGGGCTTACTGGTCCACGCTCCAAATCACAAGTAAAGAAGCAATTACTTAGCGACGCGCAAGAGAAGGCCCTTTGCGAGTGGATCAAGTACATGGGGAGGATAGGATACCCCCTCTCAAAACAAAACCTCCGCGCGAAGGTTGCCTACCTGAGTCAGCTTCTTCAAGAACGGATGAGGCAAACGGGGAAGGAACTCTTACCCTCCAAGAACTGGATAAAGGCGTTCCTATCTCGGCACATTGACATCACATTGAAGCGGCCAACAGGTCTTGACGCACAGCGTGCACGCTGTTTTAACCCTACCATCGTCGCTCGACACTTTCAGCTTCTTGGCGACCTCATGAAGGAGATGGACATACCTTGGGAAAACGTCTACAACATGGACGAGAAAGGCATCCAACTCGGTGGAGGCAGGAAACTTGACAACACCAAGTTCCTGTACAATGAGGGTCAGCGCGTCTGCACGAAGGTACAGAATGGGAACCTTGAGCTCGTCACCACCATCGAATGTGTCGCCGCAGATGGATCAAACTTGAAGCCGACATTCATTTTTAGTGGCAAGAACGTCCTCCACGAAGGGTATTTTGAGGAGGATGGGGTACTGTAAGTAAACGATCAGCTGCCAAGTTTTTAAAACAAACGCTTACCAGATTGCAGAGTTGCTTTGTCGGAGAAAGGCTGGACAAGCAATTTCATAGGGCTGCAATGGTTCGAGAAGTCGTTTGTCCCACAGGCAACGGAAAGGAACACAAGCGGGAAACCAATACTCCTCATCTACGATGGCCATCGTTCGCATGATACCGTCGAGCTACGTGAGGCTGCAACAAAAAACGATATCACCTTGTTCTGCCTCCCCCCCCACACCTCACACCGGCTTCAGCCACTTGACGTTGGTGTTTTCGGTCCCTTGCAACGCGCATGGCAAAAGCGGTGTATCCTCGCGATGGAGGAGACCAGGGAGGGCATAGTACGGCAAAACGTGGTCAGAGAATACATGATTGCCCGCCGCGAGTCCTTCAAAGAGTTGACTATATTATCTGCCTGGGAAAAGTCAGGTATCCGGCCATTAAACCCGAGCATCTTCGACAAGGACGACTACGGGCCAAGCTATGCGTCGTCAATCAACCCCCCACTGCCAGACTCCTTTCCGGTCCTGGCTACTGCAGCTGGCAACAAATCTCTACCGGATTCTCCTGACAACGAGCCCATCAGGGATGGCGACGAGAAAAGCGACGAGGATGAGGGCGAGGATGGTGATGAGGACAATGAAGAAAGCGACACAGAAGAAGTGGCGTTATCCGAGGCCACACCTGACCGGCCTGACCACGCCCCAGACCTGCTTAATCGGGGAATCAGTCTAGATCAGGCCGCGGGCGTCTTGCCCGATTTAGTTCCCCTTCCCACCCTGCCCACTCAACAAACATTTTACGATGCCGAAAGTAACGACCTCCGTGAAGAGGGAAGAGACTCCCCCCCTCAGCTTGGGGATAGGGAATTTGAACACCGTAGGGAGTCCTCTAATGCCCTGTCCACCCCCGTTCATACCAGTCACCGCCAGACCCAGTCAATGTCGCGGCCTGCATCGTCCACCTCGGGGTTGATCGAGGAGCAACTTTCTGAGTCAAAACAGAAAGTCCAGGCGCTCACGGAAAGCCTCAACGCAGCGTTGGCTGAGATCGAAACCCTTCGCACTCACTGTTACTTCGCTAACGGGGTAATCTCGTCCCAGCAAAAGCAACTTTTTTTGAGGGACAACAAGAAACGGCACGCCAAGAAAACTAACGATGAGTCAAGGGTCTTGACAGCCGAGGAGGGTCGCCAGCAGATACAGCAGCTCCAGGAAGAAGCTGAAGTAAAGGAGCAACACCGGCAACAGGAACTGGCTCGTAAGGCCGCTGACGATGAAGCACGACGCAAACGCCGGGCAGATCACACACACACATTCACTGGGCCACTGAACAAGTCGAAGCGAAAAGGCGACCTGGAGGACATAGCCGTAGCCCTTGCACTGCCGGATTGCGGTAAGAAAGAGGAAATCTTCGAGAGAATAACAAAGCATCTCGAACAGCACCCCGAGCTGAAGAGGGACCCACGGTTCGAAGGCCTTTTCAATTCACGGCCCACAAAACGACCCCGCATTGGTGATGCGCCTGCAGTTGGGCCATCGTCACTTCAAGATATCGCTCCCCACTTTGCCCCTCCATCGCCCCCCCCCCATTCCGGTTTCCCCTCTCAACTCAACTTCGGACGCGACATGTCATTGAGCACGCACCCATATGATCCACGCTTACAATACTCATACCAATACCCATACAACTCCTAGACACTTAGATACTAGCCTCAGACGCGATCAAAATAATGTATGCTCCAATTAATCATTTTTGCCAAAGACACTTGTTCGACTGCGAAGAGAGGACTGACTCACATCGCCACATTTGCCGGAATGCCGCCCACTTCTCCGCCTGTGGCTAGTCTGCCGCCACAGTGACAAAGCGTGACCAAAAAGTTGCAGAGGTAGGCCCCATTGCTCCACATTGAACGGACTCAGAAACAAATGAATAAAAATCTGATTTGGGTGGGATATACATGTATCTATTACTATGTACAAAATAAAGTAGCTACGATATGTTGTTGAAGCTACAAAAAAGAAATACCGTGTTTTTGCAGAGGTGCGGGAACGATAGTATAAATAGTATAGCGCGAAGACCAAGAATCGCCATCTTGGTCTTCTTCAGAAGCCACCTTCTCTCTCTCCCTCGTGTGCGCTCTCTCCCTCTTTCGCTTGTCTCCAGTTGAGCAAGTCGAAGTAAGCCTAAGGCCTAGTAGATCGATCTCTAGTGCCCTCTATAGTCACGTGCTCGGAAAGCCGTGTGCTGCTGCCTACAAGGACCCCATCCGCTAAGTCGTTTACGCCCTTTCGAAGTCCAAGTCGGACTAACGCCAGTGGCGGCGTTACAGTCAGATAGGTTCGGATGGTCAACCACGATATGGAATATCCCGATTATCTGGGCATACCAATATGGGTGAGGGTCAGGTCCATCTGGGCGAAGGACCATGATGTTGGGATGCGTTCGGGGGTTGATGGAATCTTGCTCACGACGCAGATCATAAGTGGTGTAATTGATGCGAAGAACTTTGTGTTGGTAGAGCTTACGTCCACGGAATTGAACCTCTGCTCGTTGCGCATCAGAGAAGGGACTGTCGTCACCGTCGTATTCACGATGTAGGATGCATGCGAGTAGATGATCCTGCAGACATGGGAGGAAATCCTGGTGTATAGCGACTTGAATGAGATGTTGAGAGGCGGCTTATGTAGGGATACACATACCTTTACAGCAGGGTCTCTACGATTTTCACGCAGGAAGACATCCAACATGACTATGTGGCAAGACCGTTCGGGAAGTTGGTATCATTGTTGGGGAGGGGCTTGGGGCAGTCCTTTGTGCGCAACGCCTGTTTCAAGTTGCCCATCACGTGTTGATAACTTGCGCCTCTTCGCTGGTCTGCTCATGTCGAGGTTCAGTTCCTTGCCTATGTTATGTATCGCATGTTCACAGTGAACGTGCTTTGCTATCCCACGTTTGTAGTGTCTTTTGCCCTTGTGGACCCGGGGGTAAAATTGCTTGCACCTTCTGTGTTCGAGCTCGCCCTGTCGGGCCCATGGGATGAGAAAAGGGTTTATTTTATAGAAATACATACTGTCTGTGTGCTGTATCCGTCGGATGCCCCAAAGAGGCGAATACATCTTGCATAGTCGCCTAAGACATGCATCTTGTACGTGCACATATTGAACTTGTGGGGCTTACACTGCTTTTTGGCCTTCTGCTTTCCCTTTGAAGTCGTTTGAGGGGTTGACCCGGTGGGATTCTTTGTTGCCCTTGCTGCCTTGCGACGGCCTCGTGCCGCTTCCTCAGATGGTAGGTCAAACGTAATGAATTCTTCGCAAGTGGACCTGGCAAACTTGCGAAGAATTCTTCCGAGGCGAGTGGTCGACGATTCGAGTTCACAGACTGTAGATTCAGTGTGGAGGCGCAACTTTGCCAGCGTGTGCCATGTTGCGAGTTCGAATAAGAGATTGAGTATGACTTCGTTGTTCTTGTCGTCGAGAAGCCCGTCAAATGCAGGGATGGCACACTGAAGAAAGTTTACGAAACGATCTATGAGTTGTAAACAGTATACCATACCTGGAGAAGGTCTTCAAAATCCCGCACAGCTAGGTTCTTCATCGCAGAGGCATTGTTTCCAAATTTACGTATAACCGCACGCCCAAAGGTTGGCATTTCCCGATACCTAGACTACAGGTGAGAACTACTGGGATGTTGTCACGCTGAGTGGTCGTACTGTTGATTTAATTCCGGGATGGCGTCGCCGCCTTGAGCGTAAAGAATTCGAAGCATGTGGGTGAAAGTTGCTCGCCACACTCCCAATTCGAATTTGTGCATTAAATCGACGACGAACAAAGAGTAGAAGTCAGCCCCATGTGGACCAATGAGCCGAGAAAATGTGTTCTGATGTTGGATGAGAAGGGCATCAGAATAGATCCAATGTGATTTACTTACTTGTGTCGGTGTCAACGAGCCCTTTCCAAGGATGTTTGAGATAATTACTGAGCTGATAGACACACCCTTCACGTAAATCTTGTGTCGGGCTCTCTCAATGAGTTGCTTGCGAGGGTGGTTGTCTATACGTGCGAGTCGTTTGCGGCGCTTGATGTCCACCTTGGTGCCCAGTTCACCAATTTGAGCCATGTCGACAACACATCGCGGGCATGGATATTTCCCAAGTTGCTTGATACAGGCGAGTAGGACTCTGGGTAATGTATTAGGAACAAAGTTATAGGAATGTGGGTCACGTACTTCTTGGGGTAGTCAGCTGAGTATGTGAATATTCAAGGGTAGACGCGTCTCTGGATTCCATCCTGGAAGTCAAAGGGAACACCATGGGCATAAGCATCCATGAACTTGTCGTCCAGGATGACTGCCCAGACGGATTGCATGAGCTCGCGTCGGAGGTGTGTGAGCATATCCGAGGTTGCAGCTTTCCCAAAGATCCCGATATACTTGTCTTGAACAGAGTCATCAAGCTTGAAGTGGAATAGCGTTAGTTGAAGGGAGAATCAAGACATCAGTACTGAATTTACCTTGGGAATGTACGCCAGATGATGAGCTGAAAAGGTGGAAGGTTTGGCTCTTTCATACTTCGATTGATTGCCAATATATAGATATATCGGCCATAATGACGCATTCCCGAAACTTGTGAGGTGTGTTGAATCAGACCAGAGCATCATCGATACAACTACAGCTTCGAGAGGGTCTTCATCGGCTCGCGCGTGAATGATTCCGTGCTCTTTGATGTACGCGTTTGAGTTGTAAAGCTCTGAATAGATATGCTCAGGTGGGCCGTCCGAGTGAGGTACCCAGTATTCCTTGAATGGTGCAATGTGAAATTGTTGCACGTTTGATTCCTGAAGGGCGGCCCTGATTACCTCAAGGGGCTTCCGGTGATAAAGGCCAGTAACGCTCAGGATAGGCACATCTCTCTCGGATTTGTGAGTCACCTTGTCACACGCGAGAGAAATGGGTACTGTGGTCTCGTACCACCCATGGTTTAGTGGGGTCTCTGAGGTGTCTCCCTGTTCGAAGAGCTTCTCGTCGGCTTTGACTGCATCAAAGTTGTCGAAGTGTTGAACTTGGAAGTCCGGTGCGCGTATGACGTTCTGAACCAGGACATTAAGGTCATTTAAGGACTTCGTCAGCGAGCTATTGTGGTACCACAGCATGAGTCAAAAGATCGATGGATTTTCAAAGCGCTGAGAAGAGACTGGATTGCCAGTGGCAGAGCTATGAGAAGACCCAAAGACATGATCGGTATCAAACAGGACCGGAGAAGGTGCAGTACGTATGCCAGAAGATGTGCGTGCAAAGTTGGGGTTGTCTGCAACACTGTCAAGATTGAAGTCGTCGTCCGGTGTGTAGGAAGGTGCGCTGTGTTTATATACCCGATATATCCCATAGCTATTTGTTGGCGAGGTGTACACGACGGAAGGGGATAGGCCAGAGGTAATACCAGTAGAGCGGGCGTCACGATGGCCCAGAAACCTGTCAGCGGTGGAGGGGATTACTGCAGGAGCAGGAGGGGGGAGGACATTGCGGTAGCGCGCAGGCAGTCGTGACTTGCGGCGAGGCAAACCGGATGGACGGTGTGAGGGCGAGGGTGGCGTCTCATACTGAATATCGTGTCAGACATGTGCCAGTGGTCATCGGGAGATCATGTACACGTACCGCATCAACTTGGTCCATAGCAGGACCCCCAGACTCGGAGTGGGTAGCTTCTTCTGTCAGAGCCACGCCTCCTGCACTTCCAGCAACACTTGCCTGGCCTGGGCCAAGGGGTGTCTGAGTGGGACTTTTGCTGTCCGGTACCAGGGTATCCTTGTAATTGGCGAGACGGTGCTTGAGTCCTCGCATGTACTTGGGACATCGGGCCATATGTCCAGACAGTCCACACGACGTGGTGAATGTCTGACCGCAATCCACCCCAACACACCTGTGGGTCGGCATAGGAAATCTAAAATAATGTATTCGAGGAAACCAATGTCGTGGTAGGGTACGACCAAGGGTACGACTTATCACATCTCACAAAGTATCTGTTATGTGACCAATACGGATATACCTGGATGGCTTCGTGTGTGGAGCCATTTTTTTCATCTTTTTCAAGTTTGTCTTCTCACCATCTTCATATCTACTGTGACCATGCCCCGTGGCCCTACACGTTTGTCTGTTATGACCCAACTCATTAAACATCTTGGGGCTTCTGGTGATCAGGATGATCCAACATAAGCCCCAATTTTTGCCATGACGCACCGACTGCCACTGATCGGATCGACTTGAGTACTGAGCTCCTCCTTGACTTCAGAGGGAAGGCATGTTGGATAACACGATTGAAGGGACCATTTGTCAACATCAAGGCTATCTTATGGGCAGGTCTTGGCGAGAACCCGTAAACATTATTGAGATCATTTTCAGACCAAACTTATTCATTATACCCTATAGTGCGGACGAAGACATCGAAATATTCGATGAGATCATGGGGCTTCATCCAGATCTCCATGAGTTTACCATGGCCATCGCAAGTCGCAAGGATTTGGAAGTGTACCACTGCTGAAATGCGCTGTGAGCCCGACTTGCGGGGGAGCGTCCAGCGCAGGGATCCCGGCAGGACCGGATCGGGCCGGTGGCCCAGGGTGTCCGTCTCGCCTCAGCGCGAGCGGCCCCATGCTCTAATCTTTGGACACTGCGGTTTTCGGCCGCTACTGTACTTCTACCTCGTCTCCCCACTCCTTCACAGTTCGATAGCCATTGCATTCAGGACACCTTCTCGGATCAAGCGCGAGCACGCCGAGCCCTGCATCACGAAGGCGACGCAACACATGTATCCTACCTTGCCGCCTCGATCGCGACTTATCGCGTTACTCCTTTGCCTCAACTCCTTTTCTACCCCATTCCCATGACGTGTCGCTACGTTCTTATGCCTCGATCCACCCCTTGTGACCCCGCGTCTTGACGACGCGTTCGTATACTATGTGATACCTTATGATTGTCCCGCGTCTCTTATTTACAAATTATGGATGCTGCAGTAGTATAAAATGTACTCTGTATGGACTGGAAATATCTATCCAAATTGTTCTCGAAACCGTCCGACAATCCTCGCGCTCTCAAAACTCCCAAAAGTTTCTCGACTTCTCACATTATCGATTCTCGGCGCGCGCACTCACGTGTGACGCGTTACATAATCTCGCTTCACTCGCACAAGGTTATGGGCCCTGTGCCCTGCGCCTAGAAACCAGTACGAGATCGAGTTATCACTATCTATTTTACACCTTTCATCATGAGCGACGAACCACGCGTTAACATTCCGAAGTCGGCAGCGGACGGATCCAATTGGGTCATCTACAGAGATCGGATGATTTGGGCGATGGAATCGCGTACCTTATCCTTGCATTTAACTAACGATTCTATGCCCCTAATTTACTCGGCAGCCGGCAAAGTCAACGGCGTTGACGCGCCGGTCCGATGGGCCCATGGAGAGGCTACTGTCAAGCAGGCGATCGCCGCCTCAGTGCCGGACTCCATTTTCAATCGCATCAAGAACAGTGTCCGGGCCAAGGACGTGTGGGACGCACTGAAGGCCTTGTTTGAAGGAAGAACTCAAATGATCGTTGTGGACCTCCGCCGGCAGCTTCAAACACTGAAGTGCGGGGAGGATGACAATGTGCGCACTCATCTCGATTACATCGCTAACCTACGCGAGCAGTTAGCCGCGATGGGAAAGTCGATTCCCGATGAGGAATACGCGTCAATTTTGCTCGGTTCCCTTCCCGCATCTTATGACACCACTACCTCGGCTATGTCTACCACAGCCGCGCTTACCAACACCGCGCTTACCCCGACAACAGTCATACGCTTAGTCACCGATGAATACGACAGGCGCGTTCTCAGGACCGGGAAGAAAGAGCCTCAAGATGAAGCATTAGCAGTACAGGCCGGCCGGAAAGGCAAGGGCAAGTCCAAGAAGGACATCGAATGCTTCAATTGCAAGAAACGCGGCCATATGAGGGCCGACTGCTGGGCCAAAGGAGGCGGTAAAGAAGGCCAAGGGCCGAAGAAGAGGAATCAAGATGGTGCCGCCACAGCGGACCAGCAATCGCAGCCGGATATAGAGGCCTGGGCTGCAATCGAAGAGATTCAAGATCAAGATCAAGTTTCGGCTAGCTACGCGGGCAAGCCTAGGACCGAAAACGAGCTTTATGACTCCAGCGCCTCCTGTCATATGTCCCCTTATCGACACCAATTCACTTCCTACTGACCAATCGCCCCTCGTCCCATTATGGCAGCCGATAAGCGCCTATTCTTCGCGATGGGAGTGGGGGATCTGCGTATCCGGGTACCAAACGGCGAGTCGTTCACCCCCGTTATTCTTCGCGACACCTTGCACGCCCCGGATATGGCTCTCACAGTAGTCTCTATAAGCCGCATCACCAAAGCGGGCTTTACTGTGTCTTTTGAGGGAAGCGCTTGCAAGATCACCAGTCCTCAAGGCAAGATCGTGGGATCGATCCCATCAAATCATAACGGCCTTTACCGAGTGGAGCACGTGTGTGGCGCAAGCTCGGCGGATGAAGTAATCGATATCCGCACGCTGCATCGTCGTCTGGGACACCTTGCTGCGGACTCCATTCGCACCCTCGTGCGCACTCAGGCAATACAAGGGATTTCTCTCATTGACGATGGGCAACCTATCTATTGTGAGTCTTGCGAGTATGCTAAGGCGACCAGGAAGGCCATCAAGAAGGAGCGCGAGGCAGCGCCAGCAAGTACCTTTGGAGAAGAGATTCATATGTCTGGGGACCGTCGCCGACCAACACCGTCGGCGGACGACGCTACTATGTCACCTTCACAGACAACTATTCCCGCTACACTCAGATCAACATCTTGCGCTCAAAGGACGAAGCTTTCCAAGCTTACAAAGACTTCGCGGCCTGGGCTGAGGCGCAGCACGGCGTGAAGATCAAGAGACTCCGTTCTGACCGCGGAGGCGAATACACCGGCGCCGAATTCGACCGCTTTCTCAAGGAGCAAGGCACGGAGCGTCGGCTGACCACCCATGATACGCCTCAGCACAACGGGGTGGCCGAGTCTTTGAACCAGCGTCTCTTAGAGCGCGTCCGCGCTGTCCTCCACCACAGCGGTCTCCCCAAGCACTTGTGGGGAGAAGCTGTCCACTACGCAACCTGGCTCAAGAACCGCACGTCTACGCGGGCTCTGGGCAATACTACGCTGTACGAACGGCTTCACGGGCGAAAGCCAAACCTGGCTGGGGTGCCCGAGTGGGGGCAACACGTGTGGGTTCACACTGACGCGGGCTCGAAACTAGATGCGTGGGCTGTCGAAGGACGTTGGGTCGGGTACGACAAAGACAGTACTCACGCACACAGGATCTATTGGCCAGGCAAGAATTCGGTCTCGGTCGAGCGGAACATAAGGTTCGCGCCGACCACGGTCACTGTTCACACCCTCCCACAGCCCGCCATCATGCCCGGCAAGACCAAGACCATCGTGGCACCCCCTCCTACCTCACTTCCCCCTGCTCTCCCTCCTATCCCAGCACCCGCTCCACCTCAACCGCAAGACATCGCGCTACCGCCGTCGGATGATGAAGACGACGAAGAAGAAGATGTTGAAGACCAGCTGGACCCGGCGCCGCCGGGCCAGTACCAGCCGACGCCGGCAGCGGACAAAGACAAGGACAACAAGAAATTTCGCGCAACGGGCGGCTCACACAGCTATGCTCAACCGACTCGTACTTCGAGTCATAAAAGCAGGCCGTCCGATTATAGGAAAAGGCTGGAGGCGGGCGAAGGAACCGTGGATGGAGGAGGAGGAGGCGAAGATGGCGCAGACGAAGGAACTGGGCCAAACATCAAACGGAAGAAGAAGGCCCGAGCAGCAGCAGCCTTAGCTGACGATTTCGCAGACTTCGGCGCTGACTGCGAGTTCGTCGCAGGCGTCACACCACTCATCGCGGAGGCCATCAGCGACATGCAAGGCGATCTGCGGACGGTCAACGAAGCGCGATCTCGCCGGGACTGGCCCTTGTGGCAGCGGGCGATGGATCGCGAGATGAAGACACTCGAGGACGCGGGAACCTGGGAAACAGTTCCGCGTCCATCCGGGAGGAATATTGTGGGCAGCAAATGGGTCTTTCGCATCAAACGCAAAGCCGACGGGTCCATCGAGAAGTACAAGGCGCGCCTCGTCGCGCGAGGCTTCACGCAAGTGTACGGGACCGATTACTTCGAGACCTATTCGCCGGTCGCGAAGCTCACAACTTTCCGCACCATCCTCGCGCTCGCCGCGTGGCAGGATTGGGACATCGATTCTTTCGATTTCAACGGAGCGTACCTCAACGGGGAGCTCAGCCCGGAAGAGGACATCTTCATGCAGAACCCACCCAGCTACGACGATGAAGACGGGACCGTCAAGCACCTCAAGAAGTCCTTGTATGGACTCAAACAGGCCGGACGAAAGTGGTACGACACACTTAAACGTACCCTCGCTGACCTCGGCTTCCGCGTTAGCGATGTCGACCCCGGGGTATTCCACACTCGCTTCGGCGAGCACCCGGTTATCATTGCAGTCCATGTCGACGATTGCGCTATCACGAGCAGCTCGGGGAAGGTGCTTCAAGACTACAAGCGGCGCATCGATGCCCGTCACTCCATCACCGACCTGGGGCCCATCCACTGGCTCCTGGGTATCAAGATCACCAGGGACCGCGGCGCGCGTACCATCGCGTTGTCGCAGGAGTCCTACGTCAACACTATCGTCAAGCGCTTCAACCTGGGCGACGCGAAGCCCATCAACTCCCCAATGATCCCCGGCATTTCTTACTCCAACAAAGACGCACCTGCGGACAAGACCGACGCAGCGCGCATGGCCAAAGTCCCTTACCGGGAGGCCATCGGTAGTCTCATGTACGCGTCCGTGGCCACGCGCCCGGACATCTCATTTGCCGTTTCGACACTCTCTCAGTTCCTGGAGAACCCGGGGGAGATTCATTGGGAGGCGGTCAAGCAGGTTTTCCGCTACCTCGCTGGGACGCGAGCTCACGCGCTGACGTACGGGGGAGACCGTCACGAACTGACCGGCTACACCGACACAGACGGATCCTCGCAAGACCACCGGCGAGCCATTTCTGGCTTCGCGTATCTCATCGACGGAGGCGCGATCTTGTGGAGCTCCCGCAAACAAGAGCGAGTCGCGCTGTCCACCGCAGAGGCTGAATACGTCGCGGCAACGCATGCCGCGAAGGAAGGCATCTGGCTCCGCCGACTTGTCGGCGAGCTATTTGACGCCATTACCGCCCCTACCATCCTTTATTGCGACAACCAGGCAGCGCTCACGCTCGCCACGACCGACAACTTTCACGCGCGGACGAAGCACATTGATATTCGGTACCATTTCATTCGTCACGCGGTCAAATCAGGGGTATTCAAGCTCATATATTGCCCCACCGACGACATGGTCGCGGACGTCCTCACCAAAGCGCTTCCTGCGTGGAAGGTGAAGGTTCATACTACAGCGCTCGGGCTGCGCTCGGCTTGTGGGGGAGTGCTGAAATGCGCTGTGAGCCCGACTTGTGGGGGAGCGTCCAGCGCAGGGATCCCGGCAGGACCGGATCGGGCCGGTGGCCCAGGGTGTCCGTCTCGCCTCAGCGCAAGCGGCCCCATGCTCTAATCTTTGGACACTGCGGTTTTCGGCCGCTATTGTACTTCTACCTCGTCTCCCCACTCCTTCACAGTTCGATAGCCATTGCATTCAGGACACCTTCTCGGATCAAGCGCGAGCACGCCGAGCCCTGCATCACGAAGGCGACGCAACACATGTATCCTACCTTGCCGCCTCGATCGCGACTTATCGCGTTACTCCTTTGCCTCAACTCCTTTTCTACCCCATTCCCATGACGTGTCGCTACGTTCTTATGCCTCGATCCACCCCTTGTGACCCCGCGTCTTGACGACGCGTTCGTATACTATGTGATACCTTATGATTGTCCCGCGTCTCTTATTTACAAATTATGGATGCTGCAGTAGTATAAAATGTACTCTGTATGGACTGGAAATATCTATCCAAATTGTTCTCGAAACCGTCCGACAATCCTCGCGCTCTCAAAACTCCCAAAAGTTTCTCGACTTCTCACATTATCGATTCTCGGCGCGCGCACTCACGTGTGACGCGTTACATAATCTCGCTTCACTCGCACAAACCACGACTTTTGCGCCATGGTGTGTATATGCGCTACTACTAACACTGCGTACACAATCAATTCACCTCCTATGTAGATGGCTGAACTCATGTCCGATGCACGGGCAAGCGATACCAATCGCTTGGTCGAGCGTGTCCTTAGTTACATCCCCTTCGACATCACCACTGTCCCCATTCCCTCGTTATCACCCAATGACAAGTCCAGGCGGGGATGGAACCACGATGCAACAGCTGCTGCGTTGTGTCCCCTTAAGCTGCGTACACAGTTTAACCTAGACCCTATGTACACGCTTCATTCAATAACCACTCATTTCAGCAACTAACATGTGTTTACAGAGGGTTTCGTAACAGCGTACAAAGTGGGACTCTGAGGATCAAGACCGGAGATTACCCGTGCTTCCTTTACCCCCACGACATCAAATATGACCCCGGAGACCGTGCAAAGGGTCTCTTTCGTGGGCACATCTTTATACGGGTGCGCCATTGTCGTTTTGTTATAATAGGTTCACCTGATACATTGTGATGAGGCTCTTCGGTCAGTTTACACCGGTCCCTTGTCCGCCTTCACAGGGCATCAAACCGCTGCGCGCGCATCCAACTCGGAGCTCAACGGGATGACACAAGTATCCCCTGAGATGGTCGCGTATATTTCTGTCCAGGTATTGTCGCTCTCGCTCACCATGAATATACTCACACCCAATATAACTTCTAGACTCATTATGCGCTCTCCGACCTCTGGAATTGGGGCAATATTTCCCAGAGCTCGTTCCAATACCAAAAGTTCTTCAAGAACACCATCAAGTTGTTTCGCAATCGAGACTCCGCCTGGGTCAAAGAGACCCTCAAGTACCTAACCAAGTGAGCCTCCGTCATTGTCTCAGGACTGACAATGAATCATATTGCAGTGAACTTCCGACATTGAAACGCCATTGCCACGGTCACAACAATGATCCCAACTCGGACTCAGACCAAGATAGTGAAGACGAAACTGAAAAAATGTTGGCACAACAGCGAGACAATGACACCGGTGAACCACAAGACGACAACACAGTAAGTTCCAAGTTATATGCGCCTCTTCCAGTGATACTATACAGGCGACAGCCTGCAGAGGAGCACAGGCAGCAAGACGCAACGGAAGACCCTACCCCGCCGCATTCATCTCCAACTCCACCGTCCCATGGAACACCAGACCCTGGTTCAAGCTCCCACAACACAGCCGCTAACAACCCGGCCCCCACACAAAAAGTCCGGCACACACCAGCCGCCGCCAACAATAGCCTGAGGCGATCAAGGTCGGCCGAAAGTGAGGGAGACGAACAGCCCCGCCAACAGCAAAACCCCTTACGCATAACCATACCGACCTTCCGGCCAAGGGTGACTAGAAGAAAGAAGCGTAAATACTAGCGCTCCAACATTCCTGGTGGCCAGCCCTTTTGCGTCTCATGCTTCGCACTGTCGCTTCTCTGTGCTGGGCCCAGTGATCGCGCCTCATGTCCTGTACTGTTGTTTCAAGTCTTTGCTCACGGCTGGCCTTATTCAAATAATACTGTCACTCCTCTCCGACAATTCTTTCTGGCGTGGACTCTGTGCTCTATGGTTCTCGTGTTAAGTCGCTGTCTTTTCATTACCTGTCTTGTACTAGCGTGTATCCATATGATAAAATACATTTTCGTTGTTGTCTTTGTGACCGCGTCAGTTTGCACGGACATGAAAACTCTCGGATGAGGTGAAAATTTATATGGCGCCACAAAATGATCTGGCTTGCGTGCAATGGATTGAACCAGGGGAATGGACTGTAATACACGAGATGCGATGACAATGTCTCCTGACCATCGCAATACCTTCCAATATTTTTGAACCAGGGGAATGTATTGTAATACAGGAGAAGCAATGGCAATGTCTCCTGACCATTGCAATACCTTCTAATATTCACACAGCGATGGTATCCTTCCAGGCATATATAATATCGGCATACCATATATTCACCCTAACCCCTTACACCGAGTTATCTGATTGGCTTTCCATGCAAGTCGGCAATCATTATAGACATTATAAGGGTTTTTTCGAAAATCGCGTCCCGTAAGAGGTCAATATATTGCTGACATAAATATTCCCACCCATACATGGACTTTCGGAATATTATATTCAATTCTCATATTATATAACCGATTCCCTAGCCCATGTATAGGGCGACACCTTTTAGTGATGTCAGCCGGTAATTCCCGCGCCTATCAATAATGGCACGAGGTGGGGCTGTGCGGGCGTTAACTAGTTAACCCCAGCCAGAAATCGGTCGAACAAGGTATAATTAGGTAAAATGGAGTAGATTATTCGACAACATTGAACCTAATTATATAATTTGAACTGTGCTTCGATTTTTTCGAGTCACATAGAAAAAAAATAGAATGTGATCAAATGATTGACAGTATTCTGTCTGATTACTAATGTAATCAAATCTCATCAAACTATTTCGATTCATTAAAAAGTCCATTTATTGAATACTATCGAATACAATCAAACCACAGAGTGTCACGATCACAGATCGTGCCATCGATCGTTTCATGTTTCTTATCTGATTCGCTTCTGCTTCTGGATTGTTCTCCCTGACTCTCACTTCTGTTCTCTCAAGAATTCCTGCCAGCTCACAGGTTGTGTTATATTTAGCTTAGCACCTACGCGTCCCTGGAAAAACATAGAAAAACAAATTGTTCAAATTGTACTTAAGCAGCTTGTAGTCTACCATGTTTCCTTGTTCTAGTCTTGTTGCTTCCCAGTTGAATCCAAGTACTATTTCCACTCTCCTCTTGTCTCTTCCCCTGCAGTGTGCAGATCTCCGCTTTCACGCTTAGTCAGCAACCCGGCCCGTTAGCCGGCCCCGACCCTTGTTACGACAAAGTGGTAGTAGTGGATCTACGAGCCCACTGCTTGATCGTAAAATAAGACTAGAACCATCCCCTACCGACTTCTTGGTCCGACTTGGTACAGCGGCAAGAAATTCGGGCAGCCAGTCCTGCGCCGCGTCTCGCGAACGAGTTGGTACACTCGTGCGACACACCGGAACCTTTGTCCCCTGTCGTGAAAGACCGACACATTTTGTCTCCCCTATCACCATAGCCAGAGCCAGTTATTTTCAAACGTGGCTAGCATAAACTTATCTTTTCCAGAGGATAACAAGTGGATCGAAGTACCCCGGCGTTGGAGTGACGACCTCCCCCAACACGTCCTTGGTACCGCCTATTGGAATTCATCACCTACAGACAGACACGGAGGATATCGTTGTCTGATCGGACGGAAGGTCTTTCTTCTCGAATTTATTAACAACGCTTGGTACCTTGTCGAAGAACACTACGACTCAAACCTCAGACAACACATTTATCGCACCCGTACTGATTGCCAAGTTCCCCGTGACAGCGATCTCGGTCTCGGTTGGTGGCTCCCGGAAGACGAAGCTAACCCCGAACAACTCCCCGCTACCGTCACACCCGTCCCCTTCACAACAGACGAAGGCATCGTCTTACCCAGTCTCTCTCCCCCAGATCCTAGCGAAGAGCTCGAGTACGTCGACGAAGACGTCGTCTTATCTGATCTCCCCGAGTCTACTGCACCCGACCTCGTTGATCCCGTCGAAGAACTCACAAACGCCTTTCGCCGATTGACACCGATCCACGTCGATCTCAACCTTCTCGAAGAATCTACTCCCCCTGTTCTTATCCCCGCACCTCCCACTGCCGCTCTACCCCCACCCCCACCGATCGTATCGATGGCCGCAGTCCCTCTCACTGGTGCCCTCAAAGGCACGGCTCCAACAATATTCGCAGGAGAACGCGCCGAAGTGAACAATTCCTGCAGGAGTTTCACCTTCACCGCCTTCTCAACAGAAATCATGAGCTCGTCCAGAGTCCATTCTTACGCATTGTACTCGCTCTAGGCCTTATCCGTGGACCAGTCGTCAATGACTGGGTGGACCTCATAAGCAAAAAGCTGCAGACTGACACCACGCGTACTACTAACCCTATACTCGAAACGGATGAAGCCCTTTGGAACACTTTCGAAACAGACTTCAAGGCCACATGGACGGACACGCTCAGCAAGCAAACCACATATCAAAAACTTACAACGCTCAAAATGAAAGGCGAAGACGTCAATGGGTACATCGCTACCTTCGAACGTCTCGCACATGTGGCCGACTGGCATCGAGATGCCAGTGGCACCGTCGAATTCTTTCGCCGCGGACTCGCGGAACCCATCCACCGCGCCTGTCTCCAGCGCACCAACATTCCGGATACTATGGATGAATGGCAAACCGCTGCCCGCGCCGAAGCGCAGAGAGCACGAACCATCGCTAGCAGCTTCGGGATTCGCGGCGGGCGAGCACTACACAAAATCGACATCAGGAAAAACCTCCCGCGCTAGCGAGGGATAATTTGACTAAATTAGCGAAGCCTAGTGAAATTAGCTACATTATCATTATTATTTTGCCACAACTAAAATAGTGCTAATTATCAATATTTTTTCCGTAAATCAGGTATTTCTCAAATAGGTTACCAATAATGGTGCTCTCAAATATCACATCGTTATCATGTTTAGCAGTCATTATCAGATTTATTATAACTATCAAATACAAATCCGTAAATTGAGAACAAGGTAACTAATAGGGTCGGTAAAAGGCATAGCCATATTGTATAGGTCCGAAATCTTACCTCAGGGATTGCTCAATGGTACAACGGGAGTGCCTAGACAGTCATCCGATGGTGAATGGGACCATGAGATGAAACAAAGCGCAAATAAGACTCACCTTGGCTTGGGGACTCAGGACTCGAGCCAAGGCCTGGCAGAGGGCTGGACTGAGCCCGGGCGCGGCGTGAGCTCAAGCTGGGGCCTGACGCACATCCAGTAGGCGCGTGATACCCGCGGTACCATACAAGCAATGGTGAGTGGGGAAGAGGGCGGGAGCCAAACGAGCGGATGGTACGAGAAGAAGCAAGTCAGGGGACGGGACATGACTAAGTTGATGAACACGACTAAGTAGGACCAGGTAGCCCAACGGGCACCCTCCGCCCATACTGGGACCCGCCCGCAGAAGAGGCGGAGGAGGGCAGCTAGTCATGGAGTCGTCTGCAAATACGTGTATCCACGTGAGCGGTGACGGAAGAAGAGGAAGGGAGAGGGGGAGATGAACTTACTCTTGGTGCCGGGGCCACACCGAGTTTACCATCGTCGCCTTGCTGCCATCGTCGTAGTTGCATCATTATGTCACTTACTGCCATCACCTTTATTGGTTTGCCATAGTTGCATCGTCATTGCTTGCGGCCAGTGGTAACACACACCCTGCCGCGGTTGTACCGTAATCATTTCACCACTGTTATGGGCGCACGGGTGAACTTCTCCTTTTCAGGGTCGCACATTAAGTGCTGAGGCCAGCGTCCTGCCTCAGGTCAGTACGGCACTGGGGGCGTTAGAATGTTGACCTTGCTGCATCGAATATATTGGTGGACTCAGAGCAGAGGTGGGGATGGCAGCTGAACTGGTGACTGGTGGACGTTGGACTGGAGAAGACTAGGCGAAGGGAGTGCGACGGGAGGGGGTGCAAAAGAACGACGTGGGCGGGATTTTCTTTTGTTTGTTTGGTTCCCACGTCCGGGCCAAACAGGACAAAACAACGAATGGACTTTTCGCTAAGTCCAAATCTGTGCGCTAAAAAATCCCCCGGCGATGTCTGGCTCCAATACAGTGGGAAATACTCTTGTTCTCGTTCGCCCTCTGACAGTGAACAACTGAAACAGCATAAGCGTGCCAACATAGGTGGTGTCCCAACCCGATAACCTCCGCCTCACCTGTGACCACCCAGACTAGCAGGGATGCGGCCCACTGCTCCTATTCCCAACCTCGCCGCACCTGCGTGCGGCCTTAGAGACTCAAGCACAACGCGTCTCCGACCAAGGTAGCCAGCTCTGCGAAGTTTCACGTCCTGCGGAAGTGTGCACGGCCGCTTGCGATCACCTGCGACTCAGCAGGGCTCTGTAGCCCACCGTTCCCTTTCCTGACTGTGTTGCACTTGCGCGCGGCCTTAGCCATTCGACACAGACGTGACCACCACTGCCATAGACATACCTACGACACCTCGCATCCCGCGGAGGCCTGCGCGCTCACTTGCGCTGCTCTACACCCCAACAATCCTGCGTATCTTAGACGCGTTCCCCAGTGATCAGTGATGGTTCAGGGTATCAGTATTGATGTTTTGACTCTTTTTCCAGTCGATTGACAGTCTCGGTGGGTACAGCAAGACAGATTGGGGGCCAAAGACCCAATCTACCGTACACGGTGTACTCCACCCAGTGGTGGCAGTGACATGGATATATTTCACGCCTGTGTACAGTGTGTCACGACATTACCAGTCACGACTCACGGGCACCAGCATCACCCTGGTGACGCAGGGACATGAGGGTTATTTTCCGTGTCTATATTGTATTATTGCCCTGCTTTGGACAACGACAACCAGTATTGGAATTATGCCACAGCTTTTACATAATAGCTGAGACATCTATCTCCTATTTTTGTAGATAATTAGCATTATGTCATCACCCGTGCAAAGGCGCTTGTGATTATTCGCTCCTAGCATGAATTACTCGTGCATTATCTCTGTTACTCAGGATATTGATAAATTACGAGCGCTTAACCTTCGCTAGCTCGGGAGGTTTTTCCTGATGGACCCCGTCACTTACGCCCAGTTTAGCACACCCCCAACATCGCAAACCGTGACAGACGGCGTCGTCCCTATGGATATCGATGCCATTCATACCCGTCCCTTCCACCATCTTACCGAAGCAGAGAAAGAGCAATGTAAGAACGAAAATCGCTGCTTTGCTTGCCGACAAGTAGGGCACGCTGTCAGCCACTGTCCCCTCAAACACGTATGTTACAATTGTCAGAAGCCGGGCCATCTATCTCCCGCCTGTCCTCTCCCTCGCAAAACACGCGTCGCCACCATCAACGAGGTTTCCCTTTCACCGACACCAATCACTACCGCAACATCGGTCCTTCAGGCAGCCCTCACCTTGAGCCCATCGGATCGGTTCCACGTCCTCAACAGTCTCGCCCTCTTAGACGACGACGATACTCCTGAGGAACTCAACAACGGTCATCAAATCAACGCATTGTATCTCCCATCTCCTTCTCCTCCGTCCTCGCTTGCTCTCTTCCCCACCCACGACACCTTCACTCACTCGCCTCTTCAGCTCCTCTCCTCTCCCTGCACCCCCTTTACTCGCTTCCCAGATCCACCCCTCGACCTTTCTCTCGCTCTTGACACATCCCCGCCGACCCGTTCCTCCTACCTTCCCGACGCCTCTCCCTGCCTCGTCCTCAGCGCAGTCCTCGCCGTCCGTATAGCCCCCGCATCGTAATCCCGCCCTTACCAGTTGTTGCGGACGACAACTCGTCTACCAGGGGGGTGAAAACCTCAAAATCCTCGGTTTTTGACTTCCTAACACCAGTCGACGAACCGCCGCGTCAAAACCAGCATAACACCACCGCGCTGACAACAGATAACGCTGACGAATTCGACTTCGAGGTGTTCTACACCAGTTACATGGACGACAACAACCTTATTGAAGGGGTGAAAACCTCGGTTTTAACCTCAGATACTGCATCTCCAAAACCATCGCTCCCTTACTATCCCCCCATCTTCCCTCCCCATGCATTCGAACAACCACGAGACCCTGACGAAGTCACGCCAGTCGCCCGGATCACATGCAGACGAAGCACGACACCTACCGCCCCACATCCGCCACCCACCGCGCCACCTGTCGCAAATCAGAACCACGCCGACACCGTGCATCATCGTCTGCGCGCTACCGCAGCAGAGTTTGTCCCAAAACCAGCAATTACGAGACCCACGCAGGTCCACAACGTACAACTTGCGTTACAACAACCCGCCTCGAACCTTACACACATCCCTCAAAACATTATCGGGACAGGACGACCAGCGCGCAACAATCCACAGCCTGACGCAAATACGGTCGCCCAACACGAGATGACCCGCACACTCCGCCAACGCCCTCGCATCAGGAGCTCGCAAATACGCGATCGTCGCAACTATGCGGAACAAATACTGACACCCGCACGCATCGACGCAACAGCCGCAATTCGAGAGCGCATTAACACCTGGCGCAACCAAATTATACCGGAAGCGACGTCACGGTCGCCACTATACGCTATACACCAACTGTCCAGTACCCACGATGGACACTTCACGTTTGCACCTGACCCGAGAAAACTATTCGTATGACTACGATCCCGATAATAGCACAAATGACTAACATCAGATTATTCGAGGACGAATAAGTCAAGAGAGGGGCGTATGTCACGATCACAGATTGTGCCATCGATCGTTTCATGTTTCTTATCTGATTCGCTTCTGCTTCTGGATTGTTCTCCCTGACTCTCACTTCTGTTCTCTCGAGAATTCCTGCCAGCTCACAGGTTGTGTTATATTTAGCTTAGCACCTACGCGTCCCTGGAAAAACATAGAAAAACAAATTGTTCAAATTGTACTTAAGCAGCTTGTAGTCTACCATGTTTCCTTGTTCTAGTCTTGTTGCTTCCCAGTTGAATCCAAGTACTATTTCCACTCTCCTCTTGTCTCTTCCCCTGCAGTGTGCAGATCTCCGCTTTCACGCTTAGTCAGCAACCCGGCCCGTTAGCCCACCCCGACCCTTGTTATGACAAAGTGGTAGTAGTGGATCTACGAGCCCACCGCTTGATCGTAAAACAGAGTGT
Organism: Lactarius pseudohatsudake; assembly: GCA_021525015.1. NCBI lineage: Eukaryota > Fungi > Basidiomycota > Agaricomycetes > Russulales > Russulaceae > Lactarius > Lactarius pseudohatsudake. The sequence continues at coordinate 16,848 of JAKELH010000553.1, read as the reverse complement.
ATAAATCCTATCGAATCACTTGTGCACTAGTGCCGCAGTGCATGTTACCAGTGCCCGTCCAAGTCGCAAGTCAGGTTGCGCATTGCTCAGCGCCTTGAGTCACACGTAGGAAAAGATTGTCAGGTTCATGAGAGATGGTGTAGTAACACGTAACGCACCTTTTCCATCGCCTTCGCATCAATCTCCTTGTGTTTGTAGGCCTGTATGCACATATATGCACCACCTTGAGTCTTGTATCATGGCACACAGTGAAGGGGGGACTCACCGCCTTGGATCCGGGGTCCAGGGTGTCACAATGTCCGGCAATTTTGCCATTGGCCCCTTCTGGATGTGTGGTGCACCAGTCTCTGGCGCATATATTCCTAGTAAACACGTCAGTGATGCCAAAGGGTGTGTGGAGACACCTTGCACACCCCCAGGTCTCACCTTGCCATCACTCATCTTCACACCGTCCCCAGTTCAGCATCCACCCCCTCCCAAAGGAGTTGCACCCAAGTAGAGGAGCGGGATGTGGATGGCTTCCCAGAAATTGGCCAGGAGGAGTAAGAGGGAAAGAGCGTCGAGGTGAGAGGAGAAGTGGGAAAAGCAAGCGACAATGGAGGCAACGAGACAAAGCAAAATCAAGGGAGGTCGGAGTCAGAATGTCTAGGATAGCACCTTCCTATTATAGATGTCACTCACGTTCACTCAATTCAATTTACTGCACTACCTTGCTCTACTGCATTCCCAGGTGAGGCCCGTGAGGGAATCCCATCCCACCTCCCTCAAGTGAAAGTATGGGCCTCGGTCCAGTTGGAGATTGATGCAATTCTATGAGATTCATTATGAAATCAACCAAGGGAATATTTTATTCGATTGTTTAGAATGTATTAGATAATTCGATTTATTTTCTACGAGATTTGTCATGGCTCGATAAGATTCGTGTGCAATATTTATCGTTCTATCGGATTCGACGCATTTTTCACTGGGAGTTAACTGCTAAATCATTGGCGCCCTCGTGGTATTTCTCTTCCGCTTGTATCAGTATCATACCTTCAGACGCATCTCGTCGCTGCACTTGCCATGTCTCAGACACCTCCCGCAGCTACATCTTCTACTAATCTCCAGGCCATCTTCTATGCTTCCATGAAAGAATATGAGAAGAAGACGAAGAAAGATCTTCTTGTGCATCCGTTGATGGCCCAGTTGCAGACCTGCAACTCTCCCACCGACATTCTCGCCGTCCTTCGCACTCAAGTCCAACGGTTTGAGCAATCTATGTCCGGCGATGAGAAATTGACGAAATGGTTGAATCCGACTGTTAATGTCCTTTATGCGTTCTCCGCGGCGCTTGGCGAGGGCGTAGGACTGGTGAATCCCATTCCGACGGTCCGTTTAGGATCCACCCTCTGATATCATATTTCAAGGTGTTCTCGCCTGCGAAAGTCATTTTCGCTGGAGCTGGTGTCCTTCTCTTGGTAGCTATTATCCTAGATCCCCCTTGCAAGGACTGGTCTAATGCGGAACCTACGCAGGCGGCAAAGGACGTTGTTGCGAGCCAAGATGCGCTCGTCGATATCTTCGAGCGCATTGAGAGCTTCTTCAGACGGCTCGAGGAGTATAACGAGGTGCCAACGACGGAGGCGATGAAGGACATCATCGTGAAGATAATGGTCGAGGTGCTTGGGATATTTGGGATTGTGACGAAGGAGATGAAGCAGGGGCGAACGAGTGAGTCGATTCGTAATGACGCGCTTCCCGTCGCTGATAGAGATTCAGAGAGATATCTGAAGAAATTGATTGGAAGGAGGGATGTCGAGGATGCGCTGGTCCGACTGGATAGATTGACGCAGCAGGAGGTGCAGATGGCGATCATGCAAGTCCTGAAAATCTCACATCATGTCAAGGACGGAGTACAAACCGTCGATGACAAGGTCAACGTAGCTATTGAAGGTACGTCCAGTACATTTGCCATTCACAAACGTCATCGTAAACCTATACACATCTAGACGGCAAGGAAACAAAGGCTCTTGTGCAACAGGCAGCAAACGATATGGACGACGAAAAACGTTCGTGGTTCTTTAGCCCCGCTACTCTTACTTGCTGAGACCGATATGCCACTGCAGGGAGCCGGACACGGAAGGACCACCGAGCGTGGCTGTCTCCTCCTGACCCATCCACTAATCAGAACATCGCGTGCACCACTCAGCATGAAGGGACGGCGACATGGTTCTTCCGAGGAAGTATATTCACGGAATGGAAGACCAAGGCCACCACATCCTTATTGTGGGTCCACAGGAAACGTGCGCCCTTCTGTCGCTTTACATCCTCCCTGATCTTGATCGCCTTCGCCTCTGATCATTGTAGCGGGCTCAGGGAAGAGCATCCTTTGGTTCGTTGTCATTTGTCGAATTCACCCCTTAGGAACTTACACCGCCAACTAGCTCTGCAATCATCCGAGACATAACGGCGTTGCGGGAAGCCGGACTGGCCTCCATGGCGTACTTCTATTTCGATTTCAGGGATATTGATAAACAAAACCTCCACAACTTGCTTCCTTCGCTTCTTACGCAGCTCTCCGCTCGTTCCGACGTTTGCTGCGACATAGTCTCCCATGTATACAAGGCGCACGATAATGGCGCACATAAACCTAACACCGACACGTTGATTAGATGTCTTGAAGATATGCTCGCGCTACCTGGCCATGGCCCAATCTACATCATCTTAGACGCGCTAGATGAATGTCCCAATACCTCTGGAATTCCACCTGCCCGCAGACAAGTCCTTGATCTCATTAGGGATGGGAAAGTTCAGGTCCGAACTTCGGTCCGAACCCGAACCTACCCGAACCGAACCCTGGTTCAGGGTTCGGGTTCAGGTGTTGACCCGAACCGGACCGATGGTTCGGTTCGGGGTTCGGCAAAACCCCGAAATTTGAGAACCAAGTTTGAACCAAGTTCGAACCGAACCGTTGATATTACAGTAGCTGGCTGAAATTTACTTTTTTTTCGAAATGGAATCCTTAAAATGCAAGTGTATTACAGTGAATGCAAGTGTATTACAGTGGCCCACTCCAAATGTGCGAAAGGTGAGATTTGGATTCACGTCTGAAACAGTGCAGCACTAGTGTGGGACCTTTGGTGTGGCGTCGTGTGGCGACTCCATCGCGACTTCAAGTTCTTCCTAATCCCTCTCGCCTCCTCATCGTCAACATCACTCAATTCGGCTTGCTTTCAATGTGCGCAGGTATTCAATTCGTTCAACTGCTGACACCTCGACCGAACGTTGAACGTTTTTGAGGGCGTGTCGAAGAATCGGTATTTCATGGCTATTGCCCTGGTGCGTCCCCTCGTCTGGCCCGGGGTTTGTGTAGCATGACTAACTCACATAACAAGCCTTGTGAGTACTTCGACACTACGGCGGCGGCAGCGACGATGGGCACTCCAGCCCCGGGCCACGTGTTCCGCCAACCTCGACAACGTCGAGGGGCAACCGCCGACCCACCCGAGCTAGGTGAGTGCCAGTCACTTAAGCCCCCTTGAGCCGCCTGCAACCCCCACCATGACCGCGATGGTCCCGATCCGTGTGCGCCGCCAATAACTGCGGCTGCGAAGACCTTGACAGGCTTGACTACGGCGACGAAGACCGCGACTATGAAGGCTACCGACCCCGCTCCCTCACGTCGCCCTTCTGCATTCGGACAGGTCTGTCCCTTACTTTAACCTACGCACCTCACCCTCTCAACATCGATGAGAATAGCTATGTGCCATATCCGTCTTTCTTCTCCCACACAGAACCGCTGGCGCTCCCTCCTCGATCGGAAGGGGAAGACGCTGGGCCATGTGCGCCGCCAACAACGACAACGGCGAAGGGCACGCTACCTCTGCACCCGAGCTATGTGAGTGCAGACCAACCACAGCGCCGGTCCTCTGCTCACTTATGCACCCCCAAGCTACTTGCACCCTACCACGACGACGACAGCGACAGCAACACCATGTGCGCCGCCAACGACAACGACAACTGTCCGCGACCCCTACCACGACGACGACAGGTAATCGAGTTCAACGCAGCCTCGAGTCGTGTGCACCGCCAACCACGACTGCGATGACGGCGACTCGAATGTTGCGACAAGGACAACAGCGACAACACCCTGATCCCCGTGCGTTGCCAATGGCTGACGAAGATCTTACTACGGAGATGGCAGGTTTGGTGCACAATCCCGCTGTCACGGAGGGGCCCGAGGAGCCGCAAAACTGATGGAAGAAGACGGCGACGCGACGACGACGACTGCGGCGGCAACCGCAATGGCACGACGATGCGACTCCGAGTCGCGTACACAGCCGACCGCGATGACGCGTCCCAGGAGCTGCAAAACTGATGGAAGAAGACGGCGACGCGACGACGACGACTGCGGCGGCAACCGCATCGGGGAATCGTCCGATGAACACAGCTCTCGTGAACCCAATTCCCAGCTTCCCGATCTTGCTTCCGCTCTCTTTGCTTTCGTTCACGAACGAATGAGCTGGCTTCAGAGGTATATTATATCGAATTATTCGTTCTTCCTTTGTTTCTGATTGCAATGACACGACGATGCGACTCCGAGTCGCGTACACAGCCGACCGTGATGACGCGTCCCCGGAGGTGTGACGGCCGCAATGAGTTGAGCAACTTCGGCGGTGACACTACGACAACCGCAGCAGCCACCTCGACAACATGACAATGTACAACACGACGGCGGTGGCTACTCGGATCGCGATAATGCGTCGATGGTAGCAGCTGTGACATGCGATGTGGTGGTGACCGCAGTAAGGGTGATGATGGGTTTACCTTTTATGAGGCAGTACTGTACACACATAGGACTCGGTCTTGTTATATCTAGACACAGAATTGGATTGTTTTTTCAGCTTCTACCACAAAAGCGTTAAGTCACGCCTTTTGTGGTACACATGCCTGGTGACTCTGTGTGTTTGATGTGATTACGTAAGCAGGATCCTCTCATTTTGCCATTTGGGTTCGGTTCGGGGTTCAGACCCTCCCTGAACCGAACTGAACCAACGTGAACCTGAACCAAGGGTTCGGTTCGAGGGTTCGGCCAAACACCTGAACCGAACCAATAGTTCGGTTCGGGGTTCAGCCAAAAGGGGCTCTGAACCGAACTGAACTGAACTTTCCCATCCCTAGATCTCATAAAGGACCTTATCGGCCTCCAGCTTCCAAATCTACATATATGTATCACCAGCCGTCCGGAGATCGACATCCGATCCGCGCTTGAACCCCTGGCATTCCACCCGGTCTCGATTCATGAACAAAGTGGACAAAAGAAGGATATTGAAGACTATATCAGATCAGTCGTTTATGAGGGCTCGGATACGGCGATGATGAGATGGAGAGATAAGGATAAAGAGCTGGTTATTGAGACGCTCACGGAAAGAGCTGATGGAATGTAAGCACGACTATGAATGGGCCAATGACGCTTGCTGACTATTGACAGGTTCCGTTGGGTTTTCTGTCAGCTAGAAGTGTTGCAGCATTGCTTCCCACAAAGCATCCGGCGAACGCTCAACGAATTGCCGAAATCCTTGGACGAGACATATGAGCGGGTATTGAAGGAGATTGGGATGGCCAACCGAGACCACGCTCATCGCCTCTTACAATGTCTCACTGCGGCTACTCGGCCGCTACGTGTCGAGGAGCTAGCAGAAATACTTGCGCTTGACTTTGATGAGGCCGAAGGAGCGACACCGAAGTTGAAGGAGGACTGGCGGTGGGAGGATCGACAACGAGCCGTGCTCTCTACGTGCTCAAGCTTGATCACCGAAGTCGACTATGGCGATTCCCGGGTCATTCAGTTTTCGCATTTTTCGGTCAAGGAATTCTTGACTTCGGATCGACTTGCTACTTCCAAAGGAGACGCCTCGTACTTTCATATCATTCCCGAGCCCGCACACACGACTCTCGCCCAGGCTTGTTTGGGAACTCTTCTCCGGTTGGACGGGAACGCGGACGATAACCCGGTCGACGATAGGTTCCCGTTGGCGGGATATGCCAGCCAGCATTGGGTGGAGCATGCGCAGTTCGGAAACGTGTCGTCGCGCATAGAAGATGGGACGCGACGTCTTTTTGACTCGACGAAACCACATTTTGCCGCGTGGCTCGATTTGCACGACATCGACGATTGCTGGAGTGAATTCGGAGACCCCGCAGATCGTGGATCTCCATTGTATTATGCTTCGTTGTGTGGGTTTCATGACCTGGCGGCGCAAATCATCGTCGAGTATCCTGAGCAAGTAAATGCGAGGGGCGGTCAAAATCACAGTCCACTGGTGGCGGCATTGTACAAGAGACACTTCAAGGTAGCAGAGCTATTACACCGGCATGGCGCGGCCGTGGATGTTACTGACGACTTCGATAATCGGACTCCGCTATATGCCGCATCGTGGGAAGGATCTATCGATGTCACGCGGTGGTTACTCGATCACGGCGCAGATCCGAATTCGCAGCGAGACGATCACCGGACTCCCATTTTTACAGCTGCAGTGAATGGGCGCCTTGAGGTTGTTCGGATGTTACTGGGGCACCGCGCACGCATCGATGCTGCGAATGATGAAGGCTATACTGCATTGCACTTGGCATCGAACTGTGGTCACGTGGAGATCGTGAGGCTATTGCTCCAACATGGGGCGGAAATCAGCGCACAAGATGAAGACTACTCGACGCCATTACATCTAGCATCATCTCGTGGGAGGCTCGAGGTTGTACGTCTGCTGCTTGACCGTGGCGCGAGTGCAGATGCCAAGGACAAGGAAGGAAGGACCCCATTGCAGGTGGCATCACGAAGGGGAAAGAATGCGGTCGTACAGATGTTGACAGAGCATGGCAGACAACGAGACAGAGTATTATAGGTTGCTTCATAAATGTATGTCGAGTCATTGTGTATGTGGGTCCCTTCTGGCTATCCGTATGATGTATGACGCATGTGTCAGTCCGCTAACAAAACCCTTTTTCGCTTTTGATGACTACCCTCGTTCTCCCATACCGTTCATCATTGAGCAGATCGTCACTCTTCTCACCTCGCGTCGCGTATGTTCCTTAAATATTCACCCCAAGATCTCTGCAAGAGCCACCATCCGAAGAAAGAGACATCCTAGTTGGCCAACAATCCCGGACGGAGGTCCGATTTCGAGTGCGGATCCCGTCCCTCCAGAACGATCACCCGTAGCCCTAGTTTCTGACCCCGTCGATATCTTTCTTTCTTTACGTCCGTCTGACGGCTCTCAAGCTCACAGACCGCTCCGACATGCAGTGTTGTACAGGTCAGGCTGACGCCGGGTCACGAGGGTCAGGGTAACCGGGTCATGCAAACCTGACTGACCTTTGACGGGTCAGTCAGATAAAGCGTGAGAAAAGATAAGATAAGATCTTTTGATCGGCAGCGCGGCCCGGCGAGGTAACATTTAGATCCAGAAGGATTCTTTTTTATGAAATTATTATTAATATAATAATTCACACGCTTCAGTCTCCCTCGTGCTTTCTTGTTTTCTGTCATTTCCCTTTTTGGAAACTTCCCACCCCTTGACGCGCCATGACTAAATGACTAAAATATAGTCAGCTGGCGCGGGTCAGAAAATGACGGGGTCAGACCCGGGTCATGACAACACTGCCGACATGGGGCACTTCCACGGTCTTGGACCAAGTTCGAATCGAGGCGCTCTTTTGGTCTGCATCGACCCGAAACCTCCCACCAAATGCAGGTCCTCATGGAATACAGAGACAGGGACCAGGGGAGAAAACGCACAAGGAAGTGGGATGCCGAGGGCCAAGGAAGAGCGAAGACGGCGCAATCCCATCGTGTTCGAGGACGTTCACCTTATGGACAAAACCACTTCTGGGAGCAATACAGGGAGCGTCTTGTGGAAACAAGGTTCGTTCCACTATCCTTGTTCGCTCCCTCGTGCTGTTATTTGAATGCTCCTTCCCATAAAAGCCCTTCCTCCGTGACTCACTTCGACGAGCGTGGTGCCCCTCTTGCACCACTTAACTTTTCGGTCTCGATCTCTGGGGAGCAGCGACACTTCCCAGGGGGACGCCATGGCATATTCGACTATGGGAAGCTCAGCCAGGCTTACGTCCTCAAACTCGGTGCGTGCTCCGGGTACCAAGGGTGCTACTGATTTCTTATTTTTGTCGGGAATAGGTAGGTCAGGAACTGGACTTATCGCACTCGCACTGAGCCCCTTTGTGCGCAAATGCACCGCAACGGTCATCCCCGCGCTGTACTGCTTCTGTGCAAGAACATCCTCTCCGCCTTCGCCCCCACCACCGTTACTGTGGCAGCTCTCGATGGGCTCCCCCCACGCTGCGCCAGGTCGGCGTGCGCGGCACTGATGTGCCAGACGCGTCGTTCGCTGTGGACTGTGTATAATACCCGGTGGTCGTACACCCTCTAGCTCACGACGCCGACGGCTCTCGCGACGGCGCTGCACGCCGTTTCCGTGGTCGTGGCCGAGCTGCGGGCTGAAGACGTTTTGCGGGAGTTCTCGCAGGGGCGGTTCGCGCCGGGGTGGCGAGTATGGAGCGTTGGTGAGGACTTGTTGAGTGCGTGCTGGGGGACGTGGGTCGGCTGGCAGGAGACGTGCGGCCGTCATTCCTGCATCGAGAGGCGGTACTGCAGTAAAGCGTCCTCGCGCGTGCATGGTTCCATTTATTGGAGGAAGTGTATATGATACGTCTACGTGCGCCTAACCAACGACTGTCTTAGGTTTCTTGACAATGCCGTGAACGACATCGACCGTGAAACTCGTGATAGACGGTCAACCAACGTGATCTTATAGGAGCCCCATGACTTGGGCGAGCGAGAACGACACTCATACTACGAGTCACTAGATGCGCTTTGGAATACGTTCGTTGTTTGTCCACTCAGTTCATCGGTTATGTCATGGATGGGATCTACGCGGGTAAATCCATTCGCTGGTGAGGTACCCCCATTTGCTCGTCCAAAGAATTCGACTTTTTTTTTTTTTTTGAATCCATTTATATCCCCGCTGGTAGAAGAATTCGACTTTCCTCCAAGCTTTCCTCAGCATGAACTTTCAGTCAACAGTTACGGAAACTACTATCCTATCCCTACCTACACACCGTCTGTTTAATTCCCGTGACCAGAGAGAAGAAAACATTCTGAGAAACTGAGGGCCCGGGGTACCAATTGGCCGAGACCTCGAACCGAGATTGCGAGTGTGAATCCAACCAACCCTCGCAACTTAAGCGCAACCTTTGTCTACCTCGGCCTGAAACTCCTCACCACACTCAGATCTCCCTCCAAGTCGGCGACGGGAAGTAGGATGAAGAGACTCCCGCGCCTATGTATTGAAAACAATAATTAGAATTCTGGGCTGAACATATCCACGAGGTCATAGTGGCTGTGCGGGCGTCAACTGCCAAATCATTCTGGCGCTCCCGTGCCATCTCTCTTCTCCCGGTATCATACCCTCAGACGCCTCTCCTCGCCGCTGCTGCCATGTTTCAGACCCCTCCGCTTCCTCTTCCCAGGCTACTTCCCTGGAAATTTATGAAAAGATGACGAAGAAAAATGTTCTCGCGCATCCGTTGATGGCTCCGGTTGCAGACCTGCAACTCACCCACCGACATCCTCCGCACTCAAGTCCAACAGTTCAGGCAATCTACGTCCGGTGACAACAAGTTGACAAAATGGTTGATTCCGATCGTCGGCGTCCTTTATACGTTCTCCGCAGCCCTTGGCGAGGGCATCTGATTGGTGAGTTCCATTGCGACCACCCTTCTACGATCCTAACTCCGATATCATATTTCTAGGTGTTCTCTTCTGCGAAAGCCATTTTAGCTGGAGCCAGTGTCCTCCTCTTGGTAGTTATTACTCTGGATCACCCTTACGTGGACTGTCCTGATGCCAAACGTACACAGGTGGCAAAGGACGTTACTGTGAGCCAAGATGCGCTCGTCGATATCTTCGAGCGCATCGAAAGCTTCTTCAGATGGCTCGAGAAGTATACCGAGGTGCCAACGACGGAGGAGGCGATGAGGGGTAGTCAAAGTGACGCCAATGGAAACTTTGTCGACGCACTACAAGCGCCTTCTCGATCGCAACTCGGAAACCTTCCCCTTCTTCCTTGGCTCTCGGCGGATGCCCATCTTTTCCAGGGCGAGTTCGGGGCCGCCGATTTCGGTGTTGGTGCGAGTGTCAATTCGAGCGCCGCTGCCATCTTCGCGCCCGCTTCTCCGCCGAGAGGTAGCGTCTAGTCGCTGCTACAAGCATCATCATTCCCATCAAGAGCAATAACGCCTCCGCTTTCTGTTGCTGCCGCCGCCCGTAAGCCGACGCACCGCATGCGATATAGCGTTGACGCGCCCGTACTTGCCCTGAAAGACGCCAACGCCTTGTTCCGTCGCGACTCGAGCCCGGATGCTTCTTCTCTCGATTTTGGCCCTAGCCCTGGCCGAGTCGCATTGCGCAAGGACAGCGCGCGCTGCGGGCAGAGGAGCGACCTATGTGCCGAGGCGAAGCAGTCCCGATGACGGCGGCATTGGGGGAGATGGTGACTCACTCGTGCCCATCCCGTTCCCGCGCGTCGTGTCTGGCGCTCCCTCGTCGAGCCCGTTGAATACGCCATCGGAGTTGCAGTCTCCCTCGTTCGATTCGGTCGGGCGGGCCACGTCTGACAAGCGTGGTGCGAGCTTAACTAGTCTGGTAACGTCATTTCCCCGTCGTCGTTGCCCCCCGCCAGGGCGGTTCCAGAGCGAGGTGGATGGCGCGAGTTCGCGCAGGTGGCCGCGGCCGAACTCGTACGACGAGTTTGGTGCCAAGCCGCGGCGGTCGCGGTTTGAGAGCATGGTCAACCCCGGCGTCGCGTCGGGAGAACAGGCAAACGCAAGCGATCTGATGGCACGGGATGCGACGGAAAGAAGCGTGTCCCGGCAGACACTGATAGTGAGGGAGGAGGGAAGACACCAACGCACTTTGTAAGTGGACCGCGTTTTACGGGAGGTTGGTATTTAACTGCTGGACTGGCTTTTTTTAAAAATTATCAGCAACTTAGCAATTGTCCTGTAGCGTATGAGGTACTCTCGCCATTCAACAAGCGCTCGCGGGCCTCTCTCACGCCCGACCCGACACACTCCAACTCATCCATCTCACTCGCCGGCGCTACGTCCCCTCCTCTCACACTCGCAGGCCAAAGTGACCAGCGTGATACCGGAGGGTAAAGTCATCCGGCGGAAATTGTCCATTGCCAGCGAGAACCGCAATAGGCGAATAATGCGCATCTGAGAGAACGCCCGCAGTCGATCTTGAGCGTTGGCTCGTCACGCGCCAACTCGCCGCAGTCGCCAGCGTCGCAATCGCTACAATCGAACTCCTGCATAGCTCACAGGCGGTCGTAGCCGCTACGGTGAATACGTCCTCGGCGAGCCGGGCCGCGCGTCGTTCCGTCTGCCGCGACAACAGCTTCGTCGTTCATCGATGCTGCGGCTAACGTTGGGTGCCTCGTGAGTACGCGTGAGTACCGGTGCCGGACACTGCTGCGCCAACGGTCGCTTCGCGGGATAAGAAGATACCCAGGATGATGACGATGACGAGGCGCGCACGTGGTGACACGTCCAAGGCGGGAACTGCTTTATCTGAGATAGGGAGGATGAAGTACAGTATCTACCCATTTTTACCTTCATCTCCTCTTCGTTCTCCATTTCTCCACCATTCACACTATGTATCCTTGAAACCTCTTCCCACCCCCATCCATCAAAAGTTAATACCTTACGGACAATGTCCAAGCATTCGAATTTACTCATGGTCTTGGTTACCGGCTACCCATCACCTACTACACCCCTACCTCCGCCGACCATCTATACTCCTTACAATCCGACGGGCTTCACCACATTCACGGGTAATATACCTATTTATCGTCACCTAGCTAGCTCCAGTATCTGATTAATTTGTGCAACTTGAAAAGAAAAAGAACTCCCCCTGCAGCCTGGCGCGGGTCAGAAAATGACGGGGTCAGACCCGGGTCATGACAACACTGCCTGCAAGGGGACGCCGACGTCGAGATCTAAGACAATCCTAGACCCTTGACCGCGCGGGCCTCCCTCTAAGTCAGGGTAATAGTGACTGAGATGATTCAAGTTCGCGCATTAGTGGTTTTGTGACAAAAAAATCATATCAGATTGTCTACGAGCTGAGGCAGGGCCGGGCCTAGGAAACCTCGTGGCGAACTATTCTAGATCTGGTGTTCCCACTCGGCCGCTTCTTACCCGCAGTGCTGGTAGCCTCAGACGTCTCTCCTCGCTGTTGTTGCAATGTCTCAGACACCTTCCTCTTCTTCCAATCTCCAGGCCATCTTTAATGCTTCCATTCAAGAGTATCAGAAGAAGACGAAGAAAGACCTTCTCCTGCATCCGTTGATGGGCCAGTTGCAGACCTGCAACTCTCCCGCCGACATCCTGGCCGTCCTGCGCACTCAAGTCCAACAGTTCGAGCAATCTCAGTCCGGCGATGACAAATTGACGAAATGGTTGATTCCGACTGTCAACGTCCTTTATGCATTCTCCGACGCGCTGGGCGAGGGAGTCGGACTGGTGAGTCCTATTGCGATGACCTTCTACGATCTACCCTCTGATATCATATTTCTAGGTGTTCTCACCTGCGAAAGTTATTTTCGCTGGCGCTGGGGTCCTCCTCTTGGTAGTTATTGTCCTGGATCACCCTTACTCCGACTGCTCTGACACCGAACGTACACAGGCGGCAAAGGACGTTGCTGCGAGCCAAGATGCGCTCATCGATATCTTCGAGCGCATCGAGAGCTTCTTCAGACGGCTCGAAGAGTATAGCGAGGTGCCGACGACGGAGGCGATGAAGGACGTCATCGTGAAGATAATGGTCGAGGTGCTTGGGATATTTGGGATTGTGACGAAGGAGATGAAGCAGGGGCGAACGAGTGAGTCGATCCGGGATGACATGCTTCCGGTCGCTGATAGAGATTCAGAGAGATATCTGAAGAAGTTAATCGGAAGGAGGGACGTCAAGGACGCGTTGGTCCGACTGGATAGATTGACGCAGCAGGAGGTGCAGATGGCGATTGTGCAAGTCCTGAAAATCTCACATCATGTCAAGGACGGAGTAGAGGCTGTCGGCGACAAGGTCGACCTGGCTATTATGGGTACGTTCAACACCTTCGCTACTCACAAATACCACAATAAACGCATGTACGACTAGATGGCAAGGTAATCAAAGTGACGACAATGGAAACGAAAGCTCTATTGCAACAGACGGCGAACAATATCGATGCGGAATGGCGTTCGTGGTTCTTTAGCTTCGCTTACTTGCTGAGACCGAGATTGTTGCAGGGAGCCGAAAACGGACAACGCACCGAAAGTGGCTGTCTCCGCCGGACCCATCCACTAATCAAAATATCGCGTCCACCGCTCAACATGAAGGCACGGCGACGTGGTTCTTCAAGGGAAGTATATTCATGGAATGGAAGTCCAAGTCGACCGCATCCTTACTGTGGATCCACGGGAAACGTGCGCCCTTCTCTCCCTTCGCGTTCTCCCAAATATTGATCGTCTCGAATCATTGTAGCGGGCTCAGGGAAGAGCATCCTTTGGTTCGTTGTCGTTTGTCGGGTTCACCGCTTAGGAACTTACACCGCCAACTAGCTCCGCAATCATCCGAGACATAACGGCGTTGCGGGAAGCCGGACTAGCCTCTATGGCGTACTTCTATTTCGATTTCAGGGATACCGATAAACAAAACCTCCATAACATGCTTCCCTCGCTTCTAACTCAGCTGTCCACTCGTTCCGACAGTTGTTGCGACATACTCTCCCGGATTTATAAGACACACGACGATGGCGCACGTCAGCCGAGCACCAGCACGCTGATTGTGTGTCTTAAAGGGATGCTCGCACTACCTGACCAAGGCCCGATCTACATCATCTTGGACGCGCTAGATGAATGCCCCAATACCTCTGGAATTCCACCCGCCCGCAGACATGTCCTTGATCTCATAATGGACCTTGTCGGCCTTCAGCTTCCAAATCTACATATATGTGTCACCAGCCGTCCGGAGAATGACATCCGAGCCGCGCTTGAACCCATCACATTTCACCCGGTCTCGATTCATGAACAAAGTGGACAAAAGAGGGATATTGAAGACTATATCAGATCAGTCGTCTATGCAGGCTCGGATACGGCGATGAGGAGATGGAGAGATAAGGATAAAGAGCTGGTTATTGAGACGCTCACGGATAAAGCTGATGGAATGTAAGCGCGACTAAGAATGTGCCAATGACAATAACGCTTGCTGACTAGCGCTGACTATCGACAGGTTCCGTTGGGTTTTCTGTCAGCTGGAAGTGTTACAACATTGCTTTCCACAAAGCATCCGGCGAACGCTCAACGAATTGCCGAAATCTTTGGATGAGACTTATGAGCGAGTGTTGAAGGAGATTGGGATGGCCAACCGAGACCACGCTCATCGCCTCTTACAATGTCTCACTACGGCTGCTCGGCCGCTACGTGTCGAGGAGCTCGCAGAAATACTTGCACTTGACTTTGAAGGGGCCAAAGGAACGACGCCGGAATTGAAGGAGGACTGGCGGTGGGAGGATCGGCAACGAGCTGTGCTGTCTACTTGCTCCAGCTTGATCACCGAAGTCGACCATGGCGATTCCCGGGTCATTCAGTTCTCGCATCTTTCGGTCAAGGAATTCTTGACTTCGGATCGCCTTGCCACTTCCAAAGGAGACGCTTCATACTTTTATATCATTCCCGAGCGCGCACACACGACCCTCGCCCAGGCTTGCTTGGGAACTCTCCTCCAGTTGGACGGCAACGCGGACGATAACCCGGTCGACGATGGTTTTCCGTTGGCGAGATATGCCAGCCGGCATTGGGTGAAACATGCTCAGTTCGGAAATGTGTCGTCGCGCATAGAAGATGGGATGCGCCGTCTTTTTGACTCGACCAAACCGCATTTTTCCGCGTGGCTCGAGTTGCACGACATCGACGATCGCTGGGGTGACTTCGGAGATCGCTCCAAGAATCGTGGATCTCCACTATACTATGCGTCCTTATGTGGGTTTCGTGACCTGGCGGCGCACATCATCGTCGAGCATCCAGAGCAAGTAAATGCGAGGAGTGGCCTTAATCACAGTCCACTGGCTGCGGCATTGTACAAGAGACACTTTAAGGTGGCAGAGCTATTACACCGGCATGGCGCGGCCGTGGATGTTACTGACGACTTCGATAATCGGACTCCGTTATTTGCCGCATCGACGGATGGATTTATCGATGTCACGCGGTGGTTACTCGATCACGGCGCAGATCCGAATTCGCAGCGAGACGACGATCACTGGACTCCCATTCTTGCAGCTGCAGAGTTTGGGCACCTCGAGGTTGTTCGGATGTTACTGGGGCACCGCGCACGCATCGACGCTGCGAGCAATGAAGGCTATACTGCGTTGCACTCGGCATCGAATCGTGGTCACGTGGAGATCGTGAGGCTATTGCTCCAACATGGGGCGGAAATCAGCGCACAAGATGAGGACTACTCGACGCCATTACATCTAGCGTCATTTGGTGGGAGGCTCGAGGTTGTACGTCTGCTGCTTGACCGTGGCGCGAGTGCAGATGCCAAGGACAAGGAAGGAAGGACCCCATTGCACCTGGCGTCATCCAAAGGCAACACAGAGACCGTGCGCTTGCTGCTCGACCGTGGTGCGAGTGCAGATGCCCAGGACAAGGAAGGAAGGACCCCATTCCAGGTGGCATCGGGAAAGGGAAAGGATGCGGTCGTAAAGATGTTGACAGAGCATGGCAGACAACGAGACAGAGTATATAGGTTGCTTCATAAATGTATGTCGAGTCATTGATAGTATGGGGGCCCCGTCTGCAGGGATTCATATATTCACGTTTAGGATGCGATGCGGGTAGCAGTCCGCTAACAAACATTTTTCGCTTTCTCGCTCATTGATGACTACCCTCATTCTCTCACACCGTTCATCATTCCAGAAACGAGTAAATCATACTCACTCTGTTCGCGTATATAGCAGCTCGCGTCACGTACGTTCTTTACATATTCCGCGCCAAGATTTCTGCAAGAGCCACAATTCAAAGCAAAAGACATCTTTGTTGGCCAACAATCCCGGACGGAGGCCCGACTGCGAGTGTGGATGCCGTCCCTCCAGAAACGATCACCCGTAGCGCGCGACCCTAGTTTCTGACCCCGTCGAGATCTTCATGAGTCTGGCGGCTCTCAAGCCCACAGACCGCTCCGACATGGGGCACTTCTACGGTCTTGGACCAAGTTCGAACCAAGACGCTCTTTTGGTCTGCATCGAGCCGAAACCTCCCACCAAATGCAAGTCCTCATGGAATACAGAGATAGGAGCCAAAAGGAAGTGGGATGCCGAAGGCCAAGGAAGAGCGAAGAGGGCGTAATTTCGTCGTGTTCGTGTACGTCTCATTCCGGACAAAACCACTTCTGGGAGCAATGCAGAGCGTCTTGTGGAAACAAGGTTCGTTCTACCATCCTCGTGCTATTATTTGAATGCTTGAAACTGGTGCACTGCCCTCCTCCCCCTAAAGAGCCCTTCCTCGATGAGTCACTTTAACGAGAGTCCTGCGCCACGTACTTAATTTTTCAGTGTCAAGTTTCTATTTCTGGCCTGGCAGCGACACTTCCAGAGGGACGCCGTGGCCTATTCGGCTATGGGAAGCGAAGCCAGGCTCACGTCCTCAAACTCGGATGCGTGCTCCGGGTACCAAGGTACTGCCGATTTCTCATTCTCGTCAGGAATGGGTAGATCAGGAACTGGACTTATCGCACTTGCACTGCGCCCC
>JAKELH010000552.1:0-50811 GCA_021525015.1 Lactarius pseudohatsudake | reverse complement strand
GAGCGCGGCAAGCCCCATTACGCGCCCGAGGAGATGTTCGCCCTCGCCATGGGTCACTCCGACCGACACCGCGTCGACCGCGCCGTCAACGAGCTACGGGATGTGTCCGTTAAAGCTGAGTTGCATCGTTACCGATCCTACGTACAAGAGGCTGAGCGTCTTGAACAGCGCCTCCATCACCTGGCGCAGGCGCTCGGCGAGACGAAAGGCGAGGTCGCTCGCAGCAAGTTCCGCCTCGAGATGGCGGACGTGATGGATCGTATCGACGAGAAGCAGGGTGGATGGATGGGAGGTATCGGACCGACTCGGCGCCGTGGGCGTCGCAGCTGAAAAGGGGGTGATGTTGCGTTTGCGGTCGTGGACACTTATGAGTCGGCTGTGACTCCCTCGTAAGCAGTAATAGGTCATGGACTTATCGTACCGGTCATCGAGTATCACATGCGGGATACCATGACTCATTCCTAGGATCGGCGTAGTAGGGTTCGAGCTACTTACGCCATTCGTAGTACCGTTTCATGAGGCGCTTTAAAGCGACCTCTTTATCTGTATAAATATCACCACGGAAAGACCGAGAATCTCCATCTCGGTCTTCTTCCTTTGTCACCATTCTCTCCTCTCTTGTTGTGACTTGTGTCCTCGCCCTCAGCCTCTTGATACGCTTGTCTCTCATAGAGCAAGTCGTCCTCTTTCAACTACGCCTAGTGGACTTAGCCCTAGAGCTCCTTGTGATCACGTGTCTGGTAGAGACCGTGTATCCATCGTCGATATAAGAGACTCCTACGCTAAGTCGTGACCGCCCTTTCGATAGTCCACGTCGGACTCAACGCAGTGACAGCGTTACAGCCGGGGTCGACTTCACTGACGCGGAACCCGAGGTTAGCGAGGGTACGCTTAAGGGTATCGTACCATTTCCGCCCGGCTTGCTTCAAGCCGTACAGCGACTTCTTGAGGTGTTTGACCGAGTCTTCGCCGCTGTTGTAACTGGGCGGGTTCTTCATGTAGATGTCCTCCTTCTCGCTGAGCTCTCCGTTAAGGTAGGCTCCATTGAAATTGAACGAGTCGATGTCCCAGTCCTGCTGCGCAGCGAGCGCGAGGATGGTGCGAAAGGTGGTGAGCTTGGCAACGGGGGAATATGTTTCGAAATAATCCGCCCCGTATACCTGTGTGAAGCCCC
This sequence comes from Lactarius pseudohatsudake, assembly GCA_021525015.1. Lineage (NCBI taxonomy): Eukaryota > Fungi > Basidiomycota > Agaricomycetes > Russulales > Russulaceae > Lactarius > Lactarius pseudohatsudake. The sequence goes on along the minus strand of JAKELH010000552.1, from coordinate 49,637 downwards.
GCGCAACCAAGCGCGCTTTGTACTTCTCGATGGTGCCATCGGCCTTGCGCTTGATGCGGAAGACCCACTTGCTTCCGATGATGTTGCGTCCAGATGGGCGCGGCACAGTCTCCCAAGTGCCTGCATCCTCAAGAGTCTTCATCTCGCGATCCATCGCTTGCTGCCACAGAGGCCAGTCCGAGCGAGATCGCGCTTTGTTGACCGTACGCGGGTCGCCTTGCATGTCGCTGATAGCCTCAGCGACGAGAGGCGTGACGCCAGCGCCGAAGTCTGTGAAGTCGCTGGCGAGTGCCGTTGACGCTGTGGCCTTCTTCTTCCTTTTGATGTTTGGCCCAGATCCGTCCTCGTCGCTGTCTTCTTCTCCATCGGCGGTGCCCTCACCGGCTGCCAACCTTCTCTTATAGTCCGAAGGTCTACTCTTGCGATTTGATGAGCGCGTTCCTTGAGCATAGCTCGGGGATCCGCCCGAGGTGCCGCCCAAGCTGCGCATTTTGACCGCCTTGCCTTTGCCTGTCGAAGGTGTCGTCTTGAACTGACCCGGTAATGCTGGGTTCAGTTGTTCTTCGACGTCTTCGTAGTCTTCGTCATTGTCTTCGTCTTCATCTTCTGTCGGCGGCAAGGCTTTGTCTTGGGGTTGGCGCGTTGCAGGAGCGGGAGGTAGAGCCGGTGGAAGCGAGGGTGGAGGAGGAGGTTGAGAATGAGAATGAGGTGCCGTGGTGGTGGTAGTGACTGGCCCGTAAGCAGGCCCCGGGCCCGTGTAGACAGTAACAGTGGTTGGCGCAAACTTGATGTTCCGCTCGACCGAGATCGAGTTCTTTCCAGCCCAATAGATTCTGTGGGCGTGAGTACTGTCGCTGTCGTATCCTACCCAATGTCCTTCGACGGCCCTAGCGTCCAACTTCGAGCCAGTGTCGCTGTGAACCCAGACGCGTTGCCCCCATTCGGGCACTCCAGCTAGGTTGGGCTTAGTCCCATGAAGCCGTTCGTACGGTGTGGTGTTGCCTAGAGCCCGAGTCGAAGTCCGGTTCTTGAGCCAAGTAGTGAATAGAGTCGCCTCCCCCCAGAGATGCTTGGGGAGGCCGCTGTGATGGAGCACAGTGCGTACGCGCTCCAGAAGGCGCCGGTTCAGCGACTCGGCCACTCCGTTATGTTGAGGGGTGTCGTGCGTAGTTAGTCGACGTTCCGTTCCTTGATCCTTGAGAAATCGGTCGAAATCGGTACTGAGATACTCTCCCCCGCGATCAGAGCGAAGCCTCTTGATCTTGACGCCGTGTTGTGTCTGAGCCCAAGTGGCGAAGTCCTTGTAAGCTTGGAGAGCTTCGTCCTTGGTGCGCAGGAGTCGGGTGTGGGTGAAGCGGGAGTGATCGTCAGTGAATGTGATATAGTACCGTCGTCCGCCGTTAGTCTGCAGCGGCGACGGCCCCCAAATGTCTGAGTGGATTTCTTCTCCAAAGGAACTTGCTAGCGCGCTCCTTCTTGATGGCCTTCCTAGTCGTCTTAGCATGCTCACAGGATTCACAGTAAATTGGTTGCCCATCGTCTATGAGCGAGATTCCTTGTATTGCCTGAGAGCGCACGAGGGTGCGGATAGAGTCCGCTGCAATGTGCCCGAGTCAGCGATGAAGCGTGCAAATATCGATTACTTCATCATTTGAGCCTGCAGCGCACACGTGCTCCACGCGGTACAGCCCGTTGTGATTGGAAGGGATAATTCCCACGGTCTTGCCCGTGGGATTCTTGATCTTGCACGTGTTGCCCTCAAAGGACACGGCAAAGCCCGCTTTTGCTATGCGGCTTATTGATACAACTGTGAGGGCCATATCCAGGGCGTGGAGAGTGTCGCGAAGAATAACAGGGGTGGATGACTCGCCGTTAGGTACCCGAATCCGCAGATCCCCCATACCGGTTGCAAAGAATAGGCGCTTGTCGGCTGCCATAATAGGACGAGGGGCAATAGATCGGTAGGACGTAAATTGATGGCGGAAGGGGGACATGTGGCACGAGGCACCGGAGTCGTAGAGTTCGCTCTCGGCCCGAGGTTTGCACGCGAAGCTAGCGACTTGAAGTCCTTGCTCTTCACCTTCATCGTCAATTTCCTCGATCGCCGCCCAGGCCTCCATTTCCGGTTGTGCTTGCTGGTCCGCTGTCGCCGCTCCCTCTTGGCCCTTCCTTTGTGGCCCGTCCTTCCTTTCCTCCGCCCTTGGCCCAGCAATCGGCTCTGATGTGGCCGCGTTTCTTGCAGTTGAAACATTCTATGTCTCTCTTGCTGGTCTTGCTCTTCCCCTTCCTGCCAGCATCGGCTGCAAGCGCTTCATCTTGGGGTTCTTTCTTGCCGATCTTGAGGACGCGACGATCGTACTCATCGATGACGAGACGGATAACCGTGTTGGGGGTGAGGTCGGTGTTGGTAAGTGAAGCTGTGGTGGACATAGCTGAGGTGGTGGCGTCGTACGCCGTGGGGAGGGAGCCGAGGAGGATAGAGGCATATTCCTCGTCGGGAATGGTCTTGCCCATCGCGGCCAACTGCTCGCGAAGGTTAGCGATCGTTTCGAAGTGGGTGCGTACGTTGTCTTCCTCCCCGCATTTCATCGTCTGAAGCTGCCGGCGAAGGTCCACAACTATCATCTGCGTCCGTCCCTCATACAACGCTCTCAGCGCGTCCCAAACGTCCTTGGCGCGCGTGCTGGTCTTGATGCGATTGAAGACCGAATCGGGCACAGAGGCTGCAATCGCCTGCTTCACTGTCGCCTCGCCGTGTGCCCATCGCACGGCCGCGGGAACTCCATTCACCGCGCCGGCCGCCGCGTAGGCGTTAGGCATGGTAACATTGGTAAGATGGTCGGCCAGGATGCGCAATTCCATCGCCCAGATCATCCTGTCCCGGTATATGACCCAGTTCGAGCCGTCCGCGGCCAACTTGGGAACGTTTAGTCGTAATTCGTCACTCATGACATAGGATATCGGAAATAGTAGAAATAAGTTTGCAAATGATTTAACTCGAGCTCGTACTTGTGTTCCTTAGGCGCGGGCAGGGCCCATAACCTAGAATCGAAGTGACGAGAGGATTATGTAACGCGTCACTCGGAAGTGCGCGCGCGAGAAGAAAGGGAAGTTGTCGAGTCGAGATTGAGCAGCAAGGCGCGAGAGATATTGGAGGCAGGCGGACGGTTTAGAGAACACGAATAGGATGATTGATTCACAGTCAACAGGAGCACATTTTATACTACCAGGTTCACAAGTAAACAATAATCATCAGAGTTAGTTATCATGAGGCTAGTGATTTACAGGCCCGGCCCGAAAGCCGGAAGCCAGCCAAAGCCAGCCGCAAAATGCCGTTCCCACGGACGCCGCCAGCTTGGCTTTTGATGGCCCGCGTCTCAAGCTTCGATTTTCACAGGACGGCGGTCCGGCCCGCAGCTCTGGCTCCGCTCTGGCGACTCTCGGGCCTGATCATCTTTGCGATGATGAACCATGGGTGTATTGTCGTCACCAAGTCGTCGCGCAGATCGCAAACTTGGACGCGAGGTCCAACGACTGGATTCGCGCTGCGACTCGCATTTTGATCTGCACAGACGTCTTTAGGTTTAAATACAGTCCATTTCTTTCTTTTTTTTTCCCCAACACCATGAGTGCTCGACCCTCCCGCACAATTTACCCCTCCGCTAAGTTGACTGCAGACAATGCGGGTGAGTTGGAGCTCACCTCGCATCGCCGCGCGGTTGCATCTGCTGCGTCCGTTGTTCAACATCGACCACCCGATTCGCCGGCGTCAACCACTGTCAAGCCCACGCCGCCAAACTCGGACAACGCCCCAGCACCTTCGCTTACGCCATCCGACTTGGCGCCAGCTCGAACCTCATGTAAGCGACCTCACGATGTGGCAGTCAACAAGCCACCCTCCGTACCGACCCTCAACGATGATCGCGATGGCGTTCTCAACTCGAAGAAGGCGAAGACCCAAGCGAGGCCTGACACTGATACTGATACAGGGATGCACTCTGACGTCGAGGTCATGGACATCGACGACGTTGACGACCCACGCGATGAAACTCTCAACAAGACGGACCCGACTGCCGATATCAAGGCATTCTTCACGGCCCTCCCTCGTGTGCCCGGACAAGCCAAACAACGCATGAGCTGTAATCTGTGCGCGTGAGTACCCTCCCTTTTTCCTCGCCCGTGGTTTCCTATCGCGCGGGTCTTTTTTTGCTTGTCATGCCGGAGTCCGAGGTGGTCAAAGTACCCTCGAGCGTAGTCCATCGAGGCGCACAAGCCGGTTGGTGTACCCTGCACGAGTTCGTCGGCTCGCGCGAGAGCGAGGTTGTTCGCATACTCCCCGAGCGCGTCGCTGTCACCGCTGCGTGCGCGGCACACATCTTTGCGCTCTCGCCTCCATCGCACTCTCATGTTTATTTACTGATCATATCCACGCGCACAGGCAAGGTCTTGGCTGTGTCAAGCAAGACAAGATATTGACCAACGAGCACACAACCCTTCGTCGGCATGCTGCGTCGTTGCATTCGGTAAGTCTGATCGGATCTATGATTTCTTGGGTCTTAACTGTGTATTATCTCCTTAGGGACGCTACAGAAAGTGGTGCGAAGAAAATAAGTTCGATTCAATGTTACCCGACGACACAAAACAACGCAGGCAAGCTGCCATCGACAAGAATGTCAAAACACTCCAATCAGCCCTCACTGACCATTTCAAGCCCGAGAACGCGGCCGAGAAACCAATTGCGTACAGTGAAAAAGCGTTCGCATGTGCCGCAATCGAGTGGCTTGTTGATGCAGACCTTGTAAGCCTTTCTTTATCTCACTCGTCTAAACACTGGGCTGAATTGTTGGCACCATTTCAGCCGCTTCAAGTATTCAACAGACCGTCCTTCAAGAGGATGATCGACCTCGCCGCCCGTGCAAACCATGGCGTCAAGCTGCCTTCGCCAGGGCAAACACGGGGACGCGTTATCAAAATGTTTAAGCAACAGATGTTCCTCTTGAAGGAACGGCTTAATGTAAGTTCAATCTTCCTCTTCCCTTCATTCCTTGCGCTAATTCTCACTCACTAGAGCCCCACCGTGAGCGGTGAAATAAGCTTGACATGTGACGCGTGGCAGGCCGACAACACTGACGGATATTTTGCAGTCACTGGCCACTGGATTGAGGAGCGTAGTCTTGGGGAGTGGACGGAGGAGCACGCATTGCTCGGCTTCACCCAACTTAACACAGCACACAACGGCACAAGGCTCGGACAAGCCCTTTACAAGGTTTGCAACCGCCTTGGTGTCGTCCACAAGGTAAGTGTTTGTACATTCCGACAGGTGTCTACTGACTTGTTAACTGTTTACAGGTCGGACACATTACATGCGACAACGCGAAGAACAACACGACAATGATCCAAGAGTTCGCCCGGTGTTACGACCTCAAGACTGGATTAACGTTCGACATTAAGCGTCGTTACATCAGGTATGTCTCAAATTCCCGATGGTCCTTTGGTGTTCAGACTAATTTATTTATCCGTACAGATGTTTGGCGCATATCATCAATTTGGCCACCCAAGCGGTCATATCTACGCGCAGCAAATCAAAGTATTATTCCGGAGATCCCGAAGATGATGACCTCCCTGTGGACTTAGGGGCCATTGAGCGTGATGAGATTGGCATTATCCGGGCCATCTGCGTCAAGGTATGTGATTCTTTTGTACGCCACCCTCTATATCTGACATAGTATGGACTAGGCACGCTCCTCCGCACAACGAAAAGAACTCTTCAAGGCCGTTCAAGAGCGTGGCAGCATACGCCCCTGTCAGCTGCTGCTCGACATGAAAGTTCGCTGGAGTTCAACCTATGTAATGCTCACTCGTGCCGAGTCTCGGCGCCAGGTAAGCTCTGCCTGTCTCTTTTTATCTCAAGTCTAACTCATACTCATACTATCTTGCAGGCTGTTGACGAGTTTGTTTGTGAACTCAGACTCAAGGAAACAGTCGCTGAGAAGCGGCGCAAGCTTAGCAAGCTTGCCTTGGATGAGGAAGAGTGGACGCGCGTGCGCCTCTTCTGTAATGTTCTGCAGGTACGTACTGTACTTATTTGTCATTCGGAATCATACTAACACTACTCCTTTAGCATGCGGACAACGCGCAACATGCCTTTTCAACCTCCTCAAGGCCAACACTTCACAACGCGCTTCCGGCATTGGAGAAGTTGTATGCGGAATGGGAGAAAGCTTCAAAGAAGCCACGCTACGACGTCTTCACACCAGCGCTCACTGCTGGCATGGGGAAGCTCGACGAGTACTACAAGCGCTCAGCAACTTCTGATGCGCATCTTATGGCCATGGGTGAGTTCCAATCCTCAAATGACTTCAATATCTGGTGACGCTTTATTGTAGTACTCGATCCTTCCTCAAAAATGAACCACTTCAAGAAACACTGGGATCCAGACCTTCTTTCGGAGGTGGAGGACGTTGTTCAGACACGCGTATGTATATTTCCTTCTTTGTAGTCTATTGCGAGGTATTGACATGTCATCTAGTTCATACAGCGGTACAATGACCTCCCCATGACCACTTCTGCCCGCACCCACAAACCACGACCATCCAACAAGACTGGCCGCTTAAACATTGATGACACCGACAGTGAAAGCGATGAGGACAGCGAAGCCACTGACCCCAATAGGCCATGGCTCAATGAGTGGACCGCTTACCTCAACTCGAATGATGTTGTTCCCGAAGGGGTGGGAATGGTGCATTGGTGGGGGGTATGTGACCGTTCATCTAGTTCAAGGGTTTGGCTTTATACTAACTCTTCCTGTAGATCCATGGCCAACGCTACCCGACTTGGAGATCCCTTGCGCGTGATTACCTCGCCATCATGGCATCTTCGGTATCGAGTGAGAGCGCGTTCTCGGCTGCAGGGATCACAATCAGCAAGCGTCGCAATCGACTTCAAGGCGATATCGTTGAGGCGCTCCAGTGCTTGAAGTGCTTCATCCATCAAGACCTTTTATTCCGTGATGTCATCAGTGCCGCACAAGAGGAAGAACATCAAGACTTGGCCGATCAAGAGCCAGCCAACCAAGAAGCTGAGTCCGACGAGGTTGTCCACGATGGAGAGGGATGGAGTTGGGATGAATTGGTTGAGGGCTATGAGGATGAGGAGGAAACACGCACGTTGATACTACTGACTGCTTCTTGATGTTCATTATTTACAAAATGTTGTATCTAAGTTGTGAAGCCGTGGCTCCTAAGCCAAGGCCAGCCTGAGCCGAGGGGTCAGCCCTGGTATCGGATTGTGGGAAGCCTGAGCCCCCCAAAGCTGGGCCAAAGCCGGGGCATTGAGGCCGAGCCGGGCCTGTAAATCACTACATGAGGCATCAACAAGTTCATCAGCGCGTCGTAAGGTAACGGGGTCGTAAGTAATGGATCGAGTCATAAAGTCGTAGCGACGAGTCATGGGTATGGGGCATAGAAGGAACCGAGGCGAGGAAGGCAGTGGACGAGGAGGAATTGAGGCGATAAGACTCGTACAGTTACTACAGTATGGCGCCCGAGCCATGTGACTTTGGGCTCGGCGTGCTCGCACTTGATCCGATGCGCATCCTAGAAACACTACAGGCACAGGCAGAGGCAATGAGGGAGAAGAGGTGATATAGTAACAGAGGCGCGAAGCCCCGGGGTGTTCCAAAGATTAGCCCGAGATATTCACCCTACCAGAGACGCGTGAGTCGCCTCTGGTCATCGGAGTGCCGGCCCGAGACGGTCCGGACGGGATCTCTGCGCAATTCAGCAGGTGTACCACTCGGTAAAAAGGAGACAGTCGCTGTTAGTTTAGACAATAAGAGTGTGAACCAACTCCGACTTGTATTTACTGTAGTGCAGTGCGTTGTCGGACCTCCGTGTGGCTGTGCCAGCGTGGAAGCTGCGTCACCGTAAAGCCATTTTTGTTTGGAGCTCATACAGTACTGTATGGGTCATTTTCAATGCTATCATCGCACCCACCGTGACCATCATCTCGGAAAATGAGGTCTGCTTTCAGACTATTGGGCAACCATCGGCCAATGTGAGCGGCGCACCCTAGTACCCTTATCATCACACATATACACAGACCAACTCCTCCAACTGTAGTCACACAAGTCCTTGCTCAGCCCACCCTCCAGCCCGAGCCCCAGTCCCTCCCCCGTACAAGGCCAGAACGGCAAGAACCCCAGCGCACGCTCGTCCATGGGCCCCGCCACCCGCCCTTCGGCCGCGGCAGCGCAGGGCTTCAGTCTCGCCTCGCCACGCCCTGGAGGTACGCCCCCAGCGCGCGCCCGACCGAGCTCCTAGGCGGCGCTCCCTTTCGAACCCTAGAAGGTAAGTCTTCCCTCTCGCAATCTGATTTCCCTTCTACCTCCCTGTCTGATTTCTTTCTGTTTCAACCTGACTCTTTTCGCGGTGGATGCTATCGACCAGTGGTTTGAGAACTTTCATCATTACGAAGTCACGCTGGTGGGTATCATTTGGTTTTGATCTTCATCATCTTCTCACGTATCTCCAAATCGGGGTTTTTAGGAAGAGATGTTTGCTGCCTCTCTCGACGTCAATTTTAAGGAGGAACTCAGTGCCATCGAGCAATGTGAGCAGCTCGGTACCCTTTCCATTCTGATGATCTCACTTTCCCCCAGGGTTCAAGGTTCTCTCCGAAGCAGAGCGCACAGCCGCTCTTTACAGTTTTTTAAAACATTCTACTCAAGTACAGATCCGCTTCTTCATCACCGTCCTGCAACAATGGCTAGGGCCGACCCCATGACTGTTCTTCTGAGCCCGGCTGTCGGGGGTTCCATGCAGAGCCAGATGGAAGCCAAGCCAAGCTTGCAAGTATGAATCTCAAATCTCCCGGACTCAAGTCTACATGCCCGGTTCCCTCTCCACCCGCACCATCAACACCAGCGCCACGAACCGCCAGTCACCTACCTTTGACTCCTCTTCCTCTTCTCTACTTCCGGATACCGCCAATATCGTTGTCAACCCAAGCGCCGATGCAGCCACGCTTGCCCAGCAGCGCGTCAAACTCAAAGCCCCTGGCAACGCCGCACATCGTATTTCCGCGCCGGCACTCGCCTCAAGCGGAGAGCGTGGCATTTGGACTGGGGTCCTCGGCCAAGTCGCGGAGCAGGACAACTTCCCCACGCAAGAGATATCCGTTGGGCCCAGGTCATCCCGTCTGCAGAGTACCGACTTTTCTGGCTTCTCTGCTGGCTCTGCTTTCCGCACCCCCCACCCCGATTGTGGTACCATTCCCGGCCCTCTCGACAAGCTCTCCCCCGTCGTCGGCGACACCTGCAAGCATGATGAACACGCCGCTCCTACCTATGTTCCACAAAACGTTTTTGCCAACAACGCGGGTTAAATAGTTGACCTCACCGCCGCCAAGCTGAACGACTTGTACGGTAGCAGTAATGTCCCACGCCTCGACGGTCCCGACCCTTCAAGGGCCACACACGATATCAGCAGCGGCTCCAACTATGGGGTGACCAACAACGGCGTGTACGGCGACAACGGCGACCATATCCAGGGTCACCACGCGCCTGGTGTCGGCCGCGTCCAAGGTTTCTCTTCGAGAGGCCTACGCAATGGCGGTGGCGGCACTTGGTCCGGTGGGCAACGCCCCGCTCTCTCGAACACGTCCGGCCGTTTCGGCGGAAGAAACGACGGAAGCAACGTGATTGCTGCCGCGCTTCGGCAAGCCGCACTGGCTGGCCTCGGGATGGGCGTTGGCGGATTCAACCTCGGACTTGGCTCTCCCGGGCTGGCGGGGATGTCCAACGGGCTCAATATGGCGCAACTCGCGCAGCTGAACGGCATAAACGGCATGAATTCATTCAACATGAATATGAACATGCTGAACCTGGCCGCGATGGGGGTGTCGCCCGAGGCGCAGCTGCTCGCGGCGCAGATCGCCGCTGCTGGAGGAGGATTCGGGCAACCTGGGCTCGGCGTCGGTGCGGGCCTCGGCACGTTCCGAGTCGGTGGGATGCAGGGCGGCATGGGCAGCAATGGCCTGCGCGGCGGCTTCGGGCGGTCCGGCGGACGCTCGCCCGGCCTCGGAGGCGGTAGTGGGCAAAGGAGGATCGGCCGGGAACGGCGAAGCGAAGAAGGACGAGGAAGATTTCGAGCCGTCGGTGCTGAACGACGTGGCCGGGTGGCTGCGCACGCTCCGGCTACACAAGTACACGCCGATTTTCGAGGGCATGACGTGGAAAGATATGGTGGTGGTGGACGAGCAGGCACTCGAGGCGCAAGGCGTGCACTCGGTGCGCGCAGGAAGATGCTCAAGACTTTCGAGATGGTGCGCAAGAAGATGGGCATCGACGACCCGTCTGCGCCCCCTCCGCCGTCTGGTGGATCGTCGGGGGGCTCGGCTGGCAGCGGTGGTGGGCTGTCCGCGTGATAGCGCCTCTTGAAGGAAAACAAAAAACGGTTTTATTTTTTGGTTGTAAAAGCAGCATCACGCACTCTCTCTTCGCCTTACGTCCGCCCTTTTTTATCAGTACTAGCGTCTCGGGACTTGTGATTTCTATTTAATTTTTATCGCGAAAAACGTCGGGATTGTCACCTTTTTTCTTTTCTTTTTGTATGGGTGGTGGTGGGGCGTTTCCTTAATTCCTACGATCCTCGAGGAGTCGCCATTCACGCATAGGGCGTACATCCTCGGCGCCTTCTCCGCCGTCCTTGTTTCTTTCTTTTGTATATAATTTTAAAGTGTGTAGGATACAAATATATATTTTATACATCGCTCCTGAGAATCGGGATCCGAGTCGGCCCGTCGTATGCATAACTTGTCATCTGGTACATACAACGCGCAAAGACAGAATCATCTGCGTACTCTGTGTCGTACAGCCGAAGCAAAAAGTGGGAAAAAATAAGGAAAAATAAGGCTTGCCGTCCGTAGTCTGTGCTATCACACGTGCCTTTTGGGAAAGTGACCGAAGGTGCAAAGGATTCGACGAAGGGATGGGGTGTCATTTAGGCCACGCTGGGATCTCTCGTCGCGTGTCGGAGTCCCTAGCTATTGGGAGTGCGGCGCCGTGACCGTGGTGGAGGGTGCGACGGTGTGTGGCGTGCCCAGGAAACTGTGCCGGGTAACGAGACTGTCACGTTGGTCAGGTGTTAAAGAATAATACTTCCAAACATGGTCGTCATTGTATGCGACATTAGGGTGTGTTATTCTGAGGTGATCTAGGAATAGACGATTGTGTCCCGGCCTATGCTCGAAGTCTCTGCAATATGAGCACAAGATCTGATAGTGGTATCCGTGCTGGTCTACAAGGTGACGATCGAGCCCTTTCTTCTCTCTGAAACTGGCATGACAGATGTGGCATTGGTCAAATGGCACATTGACTTGTACGGGGTGGCCTGAGCGCGATCGTAAGGTGATGAACGACAGTAGACCGTCCCAGGATGGCTCATTCATCGCCATGGGATTCTCAATATGAAGGTGATGCAGGGAAGGGAGTACAGTTGTGTGGCTCTCCTCGACTAGACCCAGAGCACACAAGATGGCGGTCGTAAGTTCGCCACCCATTGGAAAGTCTGTTGCGCCGCCGAATGTGTGGATAAGTCCCAGACATTGCCAAACATCCACGTCATCTTGCTCACTTGAAAATTGGGTTGAATTGATACGTAGATTGTTTACACCGGATAGGAATGGGGAAAATTGGTCACAAACTTGAGCCATTGAGGACAATTGCCAGTCTAACTGCTTGCACGGTATTTGTAATCGAAGGGGTGTAGAACTACCTGAGCTGGTAAACGAGATGGAAATGGCATGTCCGGACGTTTGAACCTCTGCTTGACTGAGCGGCGTCTGTATTCCTGTCCGTTCGACGAATCGCCCAAGTTCCAAAGCGTCCATCGTTGGTTGGCTAAAGAATGTGATATCAATATTCCCGAGAACAGGTGCATCAATTCTAGCCACGAGACTGTCCAAGTACTTGCTGGTTCCCCGATATTTGAGGAACGTCAGAGCGGGGAGAATAACACGTTCCCCTGACAGTGGAGGCAAGGTGAGGTAGTTTCGGCGGGGTGGGAAGGAAAGGAAATGGAGTGAAAGTGTTCGAAGATGGGTCATCCCGGACAACGCATTCGCGAGTGCTTCTGGGGAAAAATACCCAGCACTGGGAATTTCGTGGAGCTGAATATCTACGAGGTCGTGGGAGGGTGAAAGTAGTTGCGGCAATGAGGGGAAGGCAACCCTGGTCGAGTGGAGAGTGCGGAGGCGAGGACCCCACCGAAAAGTGCTGGAGAGGGTTGGCTGCACGTTATCTCGAGACAGAAGAACGAGTTCTTCTAGTTCCGAAAATGGCTCAGAAATTGCCGAGAGTTTTCCAAGGAGCGATCTGGTGACGGTGAGGCTGATGGAGTTAACACGACCAGATTGCTTTAGTGCAGCCATGATATTGTCATCGTCCTCCGGAGACGGGGGGTCGAGATCTGGAAGCCCCCCATATTGCACGATGATAGGCAGTGCTGGCCAGCAATTTAGAATCTTCAAAACAGGCGTTCCATACGTACAGTAGAGTCGAAGATTTAGACCCAGAGGTGAGGTATGTACGATCTGTCGCCATCTTTGGCACACGTACGTGAGCGTAGGCCAAGTTCGCGGAGCGCCATTCAGGTAATCACGAAATATATTCAGGAAAATGTCGTCGGAGAGCATCTCAATCGTCACCTGCTGAGAGGGAGGTCCTATTCCAAGCAAGTTAGCGTGGTGGTGGTGGTGGCGTCGGGAATACGTCGTACCTGTTCCACATGATTCATTGATGTTGCATAGTGGTTCATACTCCACAACTATAGGATGGCCAGAGAGCCGGCGTGAGACCATGATTGCAACTACGGCCTCCCTCAAAGGCGCATGACGTGGCACAGGCGGCTCTATGTAGAGCGTGTGCAAGGAAGGTATCACAGGTTTGTCCCACCAGCAGTGCGGTGGTGGTTGCAAAGAACGCACGATGTTCGTCGAGAGGTTTCCGGCGACACGAAACCGTTGTACATTTGTGAATGAGTTGAGAAGGTCCCGCCATCCATAATCACTATCCCCCTGTCCTAATGGTCGCGTCGTACTGATGCGTAAATCCTCCACATTGGAAAGGAAATTGGAAAGATAATCGCAGACTTGTGTCATGAATAATAGCTGCTCGTTCAATGGTTCGCAGAAGAATTGGAATTTAAGGCAAGCGGGAGCTCCTGGCTGTATGAAGGAGATGGAGATGGCGCTTTCAGAAGATAGAATGTGTGCTCGATGGTGCGACTTGATTTCTATCCGATCGATGAACCCGCTAAGTTCTGAAAGAACAACGAATTTATCGAAAAGTTCGACTTCGATACCCCCTAGATGAGGAGCATTGATTCTAGCCGCAAGGCGTTTCAAGTACGCGTTGAATCCCCGAAAATCAAGGCGGGTGAGATTAGGGAGAACAACGCGTTCCACAGACAGTGGGGGCGCGCTAATGTGATTTGCGGTGGAAAGGAAATGGAGTGAAAGTAATCGAAGCTGGGCCATCCTGGACAAAATATACGCGAGAATTTCTGGTGAGAAATACCAAGGGTCGAGAACTTCGTGGAGCTGAAGGTCTACAAGGTTCCTGGAAGAAAAAAGAAGCTGAAGGAGTGCGGGAAAGGCGATCCTTGTCGAGTGGAAACAACGAAGGCGTGGGCCCCACCGAAAAACGCGGGGAAGGGTTAGCTGCACGCGATCGCGGGTCCGAAGGACGAGGTCTTCCAGTTCCGAAAACGGGCTCTCGATTGCAGATAACTTTTCTCGGAGCGACCTTGTGACGGTGAGGCTAATAGAACCAATACGATCTGACTGCTTGAGTGCGGCCATGATATCGTTCTCGTCCTCGGGCGCCGGTGGATCGAGCGCTGGAGATCCCCCGTACTGCACGACGATAGGAAGGGAGGGCCAGCAATCTAGAGTCTTCGGTACGTGCGTTCCGTGCGTGCAGTACAGTCGAATGTTTAGAGCCCGTTGAGAAGCAAATATGATACTTCGCCACTTGCGACAGACATGCGCAAGCCTAAGCCAAAATCGTGGAGAAGCTTCTAGATAATGGCGAAATATGTTCAGAAGTACTTCATCGGAAAGCCTCCCGGTTGAAACTTGTTGGGAAAGGGGCACATTAGCGAGTGGCGCAGGCATTGCGTGGAATATGTACCTATTCTAGGGCATTTGCTTGGTGTGGTAATGGCTTGAGGGAGCGATACGTGTCGGGAACGGGCACGTCTATTGGGAGATCGGCGACATACACTGTCAACACCTGCGGTGGGGCATCGAAACCGCTAGACCACTTACTTTGGAGAGTGCATGAAAGAGCAATGAACGGGGGACCCTTGTTGGGTGTCTTTATGTAGTGCACGCAGGAACACGAAGTTACCACACCTTTCAGTCAGCTGAACAATATTTGGGGCATAGGGTTACTCGCCGCATACACACGGCAACGACGTGTTCACTGCATTGCTCACTGCATTGCTCTGCCCAGTACTGTAACGTAATGAATAAATTGCCATGAGAGTCAACGTGTGCAGTGCCAGTCATGCCTACTATACTCCTAGTAATTCAGTATTACAGTACTGTAAGACGTTAGCAACTTCTGACTATACGCACCCACTGGCAGCGGCCGGGCACTGTGGAGGCTTGCGGATGTTCGTCGCGTGTCAAGCTGCTCGGACATGTCCGAGACGACAAGCGCAGAACACACGTTCTCACCCGTCACAACACTACAATCGTCTCTCGCTACTCCCTTACCGTACGGCGCGTTTGGGAATGTTGCTTCCTTTCGACGTCAACCTCAGAAGACGTACTCGCGCAGCGCAATCCTTCCTTCATCTAATGGCCCCTCTCTTCAAGTTTTCAATGCTCTCTACGAAAGGCGCACCCTAATGGATTCGAAAAAAAACAAAAACAAAAACAAAAAAAAGTAATTGCTCTTTTCGTCTGTGTGCGACATTCTACCCAACTCTAGATCTTTCCACCCTCCCCACCCTGCAGCATCGCCAGTGTGGATACCCTCACATTTCTCAGCCCAGTTCTCGGGGATTCTGCGCAGAGATGGATGGAAGACAAACTTGTTAATTTCAAGTCCTACAACTCGACTCTCCGATTCCCTCACTTTTATCGAAACACCTGCACCGACCCGAACGCCAATCACTTGCCTTTGACGCCACCTGCCTTTCTCCGGATACCACCAACACTGTTAACAAGCTAACCGATGCCGGCGCCACCCTTGCCCAACAATGTGTCAAACCTGAAGTCAGTAACACCACGCACGTCTCATCGCCGGCTCATTTGGCCATCGCAGAATACGATTAAATCACTATTAAATCCTGACACCAGAAATACCCGCCGAGCTCGAGTCGTCCCGTGCCCTGCCGGCCTTCCCAGTCACGCTGGTGCGTCCCTTTTCACGTGCGCATCAGATGGTGGCTACCCGGACTCGCTCTCCCCGGGTCATTGAGCATGCGCTGAACATGCCACTCATGTCACCAGGTCACCGCCGGCCCATAACTACTGTCGATCCTCTCCGACAGCCGCCCTCACCAGAAGCAAGCTGGGTGACATATAGCTCCAGCACCGTCCCCTGCCTCTATGGCCCCAAGTATCCCCACCTAGTTCCCAGAAGCCACATTCCCGATAACGGCAGCGGCTTCGCCCCATCCCCAAGTGGGTGACCGACGGTGGTGACGGTAGCGATATGATCAAGAGCCAGGGCAATCGACGGTTGGCATGCTCATCGAGAAGGGCCTGCGCGGCGGCAGAGGCAGTGTCCTTCTGCCGCGCAGAAACCCGTTATCTCGATCACTCAGAATCTTTTCTGTAGAAGCAATGATGGCAGCGGCGCAATGGCTACAGCCGCGCATCAGCGTGCAACGCTAGCAGGCTTCGGGGTTGGTGTTGTCAGTTTTTCAACCTCAGACAAAGTCGAAGGAGCTCATTATGGCGCAGCTCACTACAAGTTGTGCTGTTAGGTGGACCAGGAGTAGTAATTACCAAGGCGATACAAAGGAGGCAGTCGTTAGTTCAGACAATAAGAGCGGTGATGGCCATCTTCGACTTGTCATTTTAGTGCGGGATGCGTCTGTGCTTGTGCCATCGTTTTACGGGTCAGTTTTTATTCTCACAGTCGTTTTCGTCGCACCCACCGTCCGTGTCACCGTGAACACCACCTCATTTTCTCGTGGTGAGACTTCTGGGAGAAGTTTGCCGTAGCCTTTCCGCATCGACATCTTAGGTGAATTACTGGGGAACTTACAGTAGCGCCATCGGCCGATGTGAGTGGCACCGTGGCGGTAGTTCTCTTATTTTGTCCTGGAATAAATTGGCTAGGGTTGTCCACATGATTACGCCGGAGTTTCAGTTGCAGGACAGGTTCCTACTACAGTATTTTGTCTTCGCGAGAGAGTTGGCTGGGTACGAAGTGTTTCAAGCTCTATGACGGCGCGCTCCGAATCGGGATCCGAGTCGGCCTCTGTCGCGTCGTTTGCATAACTGGCGATCGCTTAATATTGTCATCTGGTACATACAACACGCAAAGACAGAATCGTCTGTGTACTCTGTATCATACAGCCGAAGCAAAAAGTGGGCAAAAAGAAGGAAAACTAAGGCTTGCCGTCCGTAGACTGTGCCATCACATGTGTCTTTTGGGAACCAGGCGGGTACTGACCGAAGGTGCAAAGGATTCGACGAAGGGATGGGGTGTCATTAGGTCACGCTGGGATCTCGTCCGAGTCGGGTGTCGGGGTCCCTGACTATTGGGAGTGCGGCGCCGTGAACGTAGTGGAGGGCGCGACCGTGTCTGGGGCGCGCACGAAACCGTGCCGGGTAATGAGACCGCCAAGTTGGTCAGGTGTTAAATAATTGTCCCGAACATATGGGTCTTTGCGCGCGACTCCAACGTGTTCGTTTCTGAGGTGTTGTTGGAATAGATTAGACTGTCCCAGCGTCCTGTCGCAATACGAGCACAAGAGTCGATATCCGTGCTCATCTATAAGGTGGGGGTTGAGTTCATTCTTCTCTCTGAAACTGGCATGACAGGTGTGGCATTGCTTAAATGGCACGTTAACTTGAACGGGGTGGCCAGAGCGCGATCGTAAGGTAATGAATGACAGTAGACCGTCCCACGACGGCTTATTCATTGCCATAGGATTTTCTATATGAAGGTGACGCAGAAAAGGGAGTAAAGTTGTGCGCTCCTCATCGACCAGACCTAGAGCACACAAGATGGCTGTCGTAAGTTCGTCGGCCACCCGAAAGTCTGTTGCGCCGCCGAATGTGCGGATAAGTTCTAGCCATTGTCCACTATCCGCGTCATCCTGCTCACTTGACGATTGGGTCGAATTGATGCGTAGATTGTTGACACGGAATAGGAATGGGGAAAATTGGTCACAAACTTGGGCTATCAAGGACAACTGCCAGTCTAACTGCTTGCACGATATTTGTAATCGAAGTGGTGTTGGAGTACTTGAGTTGAAAAAGAAGATGGAGATGGCATCCGCGGAAATTTGGACGTCAGCTCGACTGGGCGGCGTCTGTATTCCTGTCCGTTCGACGAATCGCCCAAGTTCCGAAGCGTCCATCGTGGGTTGGCTAAAGAATGTGATGTCAATATCCCCGAGACCGGGTGCATCAATTCTGGCCACGAGGCTGTCCAAGTACTTGCTGGTTCCTCGATATTTTAGGGACATGAGGACGGGGAGAACAACGCGTTCCCCCGACAGTGGAGGCAAGGCAAGGTAGTTTCTGCGGGATGGGAGGGAAAGGAAATGGAGTGAAAGTGTTCGAAGATTGGTCATACCGGACAAGCTATTCGCGAACGCATATGGGGAAAAATACCCAGCGCTAGGAATTTCGTGGAGCTGAATATCAACAAGGTCGTGGGAGTGTGAAAGTAGCTGCGGGAGTGAGTGAAAGGCCATCCTGGTTGAATGGAGGGTACGCAGGCGAGGGCCCCACCGATAGGTGCTGGGGAGGGTCAGCTGCATGTTATCTCGGGACAGAAGAACGAGTTCTTCTAGTTCCGAAAATGGCTCAGATATTGCGGAAAGTTGTTCAAGGAGCGAGCTGGTGACGGTAAGGCGGATAGAACTAACACGACTAGACTGCTTTAGTGCGGCAATGATGTTGTCATAGTCCTTGGGAGCAGGGGCATCGAGATTTGAGAACCCCCCGTACTTCATGATGATAGGGAAGGCTGGCCAGTAATCTATATTCTTCAAAACAGGCGTTCCATACGTACAGTAGAGCCGAAGATCTAGACCCAGAGGCGATGCAAATAAGATCTGTCGCCATCTTTGGCACACCCATGCGAGCGTAGGCCAAATTTGCGGAGTGGGATCCAGACAATGACGAAATATGTCGAGATGGATGTCGTCGGAAAGCATCTGAACCGTCACCTGCTGAGGAAGAGGTCCTATTCCAAACGAGTCAGCGAGTGGTGGTGGTGGTACCGAGATTACGTCGTACCTGTTCCACGTAGTTCATTGATGTGGTGTATTCGCTCATATTCCACCGCTATATGGTGGCCAGAGAGCCGGCGTGAGATCATAAATGACACGACGGCCTCCGCCAAAGGTGCATAACGTCGCCCAGGCCGTGGTGTGTAGAGCTTGTGCAGGGAAGGTAGTATAGTTTCGTACCGCTTGTCTGGTAGTTGCAGATCACGCACAATGTTTGTCGACTGGTCCCGATCGATACGAAACCACTTTACGCCTGTGAATGAGTTGATAGTCCTGAGCCATTGTCCATCATCGAGACTTTCCTCCTGTCCTGGTGGTCGCATCACACTGATGCATAGATCCTCCACATTGGAAAGGAGAGCGGAAAAACAGATACAGATCCGAAACATGGAGAATAGCTGGTAGCTTAATGGCTCGCCGAGTGATTGCAATTTAAGGCACGTGGGAGCTCCTGGCTGTTTCAAGGAGATGGAGATAGCATGGTCAGAAGATAGAATATGTGCCTGACGGTGTGACTTGTGCATTTCCGTCCGGTCGATGAATTCGCCAAGTTTTGAAACATCGATGACGAATTTATCGAAGTATGTGACCCTCGATATCCCCTAAATGAGGAGCATCGATTCTGGTCACAAAGCTTTCCAAGTACTCGCTGATTCCTCGAAAATCAAAGCGGGTGAGAACAGGGAGAACAATTCGTTCCCAGGACTGCGGGAGTGGGGCACGGTAATGTTCGGTATCGAGGAAATGAAGTGAAAGTGACCGAAGCTGGGCCATCCTGGACAAGGCATTCCTGAGCGCTTCTGGTGAGAACTGCCAAGAATCGAATACTTCGTGAAGCTGAAGGTCCACGAGATTCGTGGAAGAATAAAGAAGCTGAAGGAGTCCGGGAATCGCGATCCTAGTCGAATGAAGACAACGAAGGCGTGGACCCCACCGAAAAGCGCTGGGCAAGGTCAACAGCACAGCATCCCGAGACAAAAAAACGAGGTCTTCCAGTTCCAAAAACGGCCTCTTGATTGCGGCTAACTTGTTCAGGAGCGACTTTGTGACAGTGAGGCTGATAGAACTAATACGACCAGACTGCTTAAGTGCGGCCATGATGTTGTTCTCGTCCTTGGGAGCTGGGGCACCGAGCTCTAGAGACCCTCCGTACTGCACGACGATAGGCATGACGGGCCCGGGCCAACGGCGTAGAGTCCTCAATACTGGCGTCCCGTGGGTACAGAATATTCGAAGGTGTAGAGTCCTCTGAGATGTCAATACGATACGTCGCCATTTGTGACATATGTAGACAAGCCTAGGCCAATGTCGTGGAGAGACATCGAGATAATAACGAAATATGTTCAGGAGCACATTGTCTGGAAGCTCCCCGATCGTGACTTGTCGAGAAAAAGAAAAAGTTAGCTCGAGGCGCAGGTATTAGAGGAAGATGTACCTCTTCCACTGGTAGGGAATTCGCTTGGTGTGGTGACGGGTTCAAGTTGGGGGGGCGATACGTATCGGACACGGGCACGTGTTTTGAGATATCTGGGACATTGACCGTCACGTTCGGCAGAAGTGAAAACACTAGAGTACTTACTCTAGAAGGGACATGAAGGGAGAACGAACGGGGTAGCGCTGGCGTATCCTTATTGTAGAACGCGAAAGGAACACCGCCAGGCGGCTCGGGCATATTATTTAGGCTTAGCCTGACTACAGTACGCGCCAAGGTACGCGCTGCATACACCGGGGCACTGCCCATGCTCACTAGCGCCGCTCACTGCCTGGGCAGAATACAATACCACGTTGTCCTGCCACAACAACTGCAAACCCGCAATCGTCTCTCGCCACTCTCCTAAACTTAAACTTGAACACGCTTTCAAGATGAGATGATCACTTCCTCTGTCGACGTCAACCTACTCAGCGCCATCGGGATGTGGGGGCACCATCTGAGCCATCTCTCATTGTATTCTAATGACCCTACGCCTTTCTTGTCACAACCCGAACCACCAATCGCTTACCATTGACCCCATCTCTTCTTTCCTTCTCCGGATATTGCCAATACCATTGGCCAGCTCACCGATGCTCGTGCAACCCTTGGCCAATGCCCAACACTTGAAGCCAGCGACCCCCATTCTGCCCAGCATCTGTGCGCCTGCGCTTGGGCCTGGGCCGACTCACCTGACCAGGTCAGAGCACGATAAATCCTACACCAGATATACCCGCCGTCCCTCCCGCCGAGCGCTGACCTTTCCAGAAACGCCAGCGGCGTTGCTTTTCGCTGCGGTCGGGTCCCTGGCGACAACTGAACTGACACTAAACACACCGCTCATACGTCGACGGCCGACAATTACACCCACGATCCTCGCAGACAACCGCCATCGCCACAAGTAAGCCGGGCAACCTGTACAATAGCTGCGTCACTGTCCATTGCCCCCCGAAAACCTCCGCCGAATCCAAAAGCCACATGCCCGATGTCGGAAGCGGCTTCACCGTTACGACCGACAGTAGCGTGTATGGCGACGGTAGCGATGCAATCAAGAGCCGGAATCATGATGCTTCTGGCGGTGGGGGTGTCCAATCTCGCTCCTAGAGAACAGGTTACGCAACGGCGGCGGGAGAGGCAGTGCCTATTCCGATGCACAGAAAGCTGCTCTCTGTATCACAGTGGGAGCGACGACGGCTGCAATGCAATGGCTGCGGGTGGACATTAGCACGCCAAGATCGGGCTTTGGGATTGGTCAAGATTGGTGGTCGTCGGTTTTCAACCTCAGAGGAGGTTCTCCCGCGGTGGCGGGATGTCGAATGGGCTCATTATGGCGCAGCTCGCTGCTAGTCGTGCTATTAGGTGGAATATTAGTACAAAGGAAAGTTGTTGTTAATTTAGACAATTAGAGCGTCGAGCTAGCTTTGACTTGCATTTAGTACGGGATGCGTCCGAGCCTGAGTCGGATCACTGTCGGACCTCCGTGTGGCTGTGCTAGCGCTTTGCTGTTGGTCAGCGTAAAGCCAATTTTCTTGGAAGTACGGGTCACTCTCAATGTTCACCATCGCCATCTGCTGCGACCGTCATCTCGAAAAATTCTCGTAATGAGGCTTTCAAGAAAGATGACGGCTTCTTGTGTGAACTAGTACTGGGGAGCTGCATCCCTTCCCACTACAGTACCCTTATGATCACACCCACTGGCATATACACAAACAACTCGTCCAAAACTGTACTCACATGTTTTCGCTCGGGCTACCATCCGACCCAAGCCCCGTTCCCTCCCCCGTACAAGGCCGGCCAGAATGGCAAAAACCCCAGCACGCGCTCGTCCATGGGCCCGTTGCCTACCCATCGGCTGCCACAGCGCAGGGCTTGGCTTCAGTGTCGCCTTGCCACATCCTGGAGGCGGGCCCTAGCGGGCGCCCAGCCAACGAGCTCCTAGGCAGCGCCACCTTTCAAACATCAGAAGGTGAGCTCTCCCTCCCGCACAATCCGATGTCCCGCCATCTTTCTTCTCAACCGACACTCTTCCCGGCGGATGCTTCAACCAGTAGTTTGAGAACCTTTATCATTACGGAGTCACACTGGTAAGTATCATTTGTTTTGATGGCCATCATGATCGCCACCAACAATCGTCATCTCACGTATTATTCTCCAAACCGGGTTTTGTAGGAGATGGCTGCTGCCTCGACGTCATTTCTATGGAGGGACTCAGTGTCATCGAGCAATGTAAGTTCGATATACCTCCGCTCATCCTGATGGTCTTACCCGCTTGCAGGGTTCAAGGTTCTCTCCGAAGAGATCACACAGCCGCTCCTTACAGCCTTTCTGCAACATTTTACCCGAGTCCAGATCCGCTTCTTCATCATCGTCCTGCAACAAATGGCCAGGGCCGACCCCATGACTGTTCTTCTGAGCCCAGCTGTCGGGGGTTCCATGCAGAGCCAGATGGAAGCCAAGCTTGCCAGTATGAATCTCAAATCTCCCGTACTCAAGTCTACCATGCCCGGTTCCCCATCCGCCCGCACCTCTAACACCAGCGCCACGAACCGCCAATCGCTTCCCTTCAACTCCTCTTTTTGTTTCCTCTCTCCCGATACCGTCAATACCGTCGGCAAACCGGGCGACGCCGCTGCCACGCTTGCCCAACAGCGCGCCAAACTCAAAGCCGCTGGCAACGCCGCATATCGTATTTCTGCGCCGGCGCTTGTCTCGAGCGGAGAGCGTATCACTTGGGCTGGGGTCCTCGGCCAGGTTGCGAAGCGGGACAACTCCCACACAAGAGATATCCGTTGAACCCAGGTCATCCCGTCCGCAGAGCACCGACTTTCTTGTCTCCACTGGTCCTGCCTTCCGCTCCCTGCGCCCCAATGGCGATGTCGCTCCCGGCGGTCTCGGCGGTCTCTCCCCTGTCGTCGGCGACAGCTGGGCCAGCATGGTGAACACGCCGCTTCTCCCAATGTTCCAGAAAACATCTTCCAACAACTACGACGCTCGAACAGTCGATTTCGCGGCCGCCAAGCTGAACGACTTATACGGAAGCGGTAATGTCCCGCGCCTCGATGGTCCCGATAAGTTCCGCCGGCCATCCAGGGGCCACATACACGATAACAGCAGCGGGTCCAACAATGGGGTGACGAACAATGGCGACGACGGCGACCTTATCCAGGGTCACCATGTACCTGGTGTTGATCGTATCCAGAGTGGCTCTTCAAGAGGCCTACGCAATGGTGGCGGCGGTACTTGGTCCGGTGGGCAAAGCCCCGCTCTCTCGAACACGTCTGGCCGTTTCGGCGGAAGCGACGACGGAAGCAACGCGATGGCTGCCGCGCATCAGCAGCAGCAGGCCGCGCTGGCTGGCCTTGGGATGGGCGTCGGCGGATTCAACCTCGGACTCACCTCTCCCGGGCTGGCGGGGATGCCTAACGGGCTCAACATGGCGCAACTCGCGCAGCTGAACGGCATGAACGGCATGAATCCATTCAACATGAACATGAATATGCTGAACCTGGCCGCGATGGGCGTGTCGCCCGAGGCGCAGCTACTCGCGGCGCAGATCGCCGCTGCTGGAGGAGGATTCGGCCAGCCTGGGCTTGGCGTCGGTGCAGGTCTCGGCACGTTCGGTGGGATGCAGGGCGGCATGAGCAGCAATGGCCTGCGCGCCGGCTCTAGGTCCGGAGGACGCTCACCCGGACTCAGAGGCGGCAGTGCCAGCGGCAGAGGCGGATCGGCCGGGAACGGTGGAGCGAAGAAGGACGAGGAAGATTTCGAGCCGTCGGTGCTGAACGACGTGGCCGGGTGGCTGCGCACGCTCCGGCTACACAAGTACACGCCGAATTTCGAGGGCATGACGTGGAAGGTGATGGTGGTGATGGACGAGCAGGCACTCGAGGCGCAGGGTGTCGCGGCGCAAGGTGCGCGCAGGAAGATGCTCAAGACGTTCGAGGTGGTGCGCAAGAAGATGGGCATCGACGACCCGTCTGCGCCTCCTCCGCCGTCTGGTGGATCGTCGGGGGGCTCGGCTGGCAGCGGTGGTGGGCTGTCCGCGTGATAGCGCCTCTTGAAGGAAAACACAAAACGGTTTTATTTTTTGGTTGTAAAAGCAGCATCACGCACTCTCCGTCTGTCTTATGTCCGCCCTTTTTTATCAGTACTAGCGTCTCGGGACTTGTGGTTTCTATCTAATTTTTATCGCGAAAAACGTCGGGATTGTCTCCTTTTTTCTTTTTGTATGGGTGGTGGTGGGCCTTTACTTAATTCCTACGATCCTTGAGGTGTCGCCGTTCGCATAGGGCGTACATTCTCGGTGCCTAGTCAATGATTACCTTTCTTTTCTCGGCCCTCTTTGTTTCTTTCTTTTGTATATAATTTAGTGTGTAGGATATTCAAACTCCTTTGAAGGAAGATGGGTCGGCATTCTCGGGAACGGAAAGACTACCGGAGCGGTGACCACTTCCGTTGAACTCATTCCGTTCGTGCTTAGGCGCTCAGACATGGCAAAGACGCGACTAAGCAAGAAAGCAAAGAGAAAACAATTAGAAGATGCTACAGAGAAGAGGCTTCAAGAAGCAAAGAAGGCACTCATTAACGGAATCTTCAACAAAATCGCCTTGCTTTACGGCCTTATGCACGTTCTACCCAACTTTGATTCTCCCTCTCCATCTTGCAGCACCTCGCCAGTGCGGATACCCTCATAGCTTTTCTGAGCTAGTCCTCGGGGATTCCGTGCAGAGACAGATGGACGACGAAGTTTGTTAGTATGAATTTCAGGTCCTCATAACCCGCCAGGCCTGATTCCCTTTCTTCCCACACCTCTATTGAAACACTGGCACCAACCCAAACGCTTGCCTTTGACGCCACCCTCTTCTTACCTTTCTCCGGATACCGCCAACCGTCGGCAAGCTGGTCGATGCTCCGCTAGTCTCCAAAGTGAGTCACCCCGACATGTTTCCCAGGATGGATCTCCAGTCCTCAATGTCCAATGTCCTGGTCCCTTTCGGCACACGCCAGCGCCAACCCACATCACCAATCACATTAAATCAACCTCCTTCCTCTCTCCTGTACCGCCAACACCGCCATCAGCTTGAGTGACTGCTGTGGCCACGGTCGCCCAACAGCGCCCCAAACTCAGACCTAGCATTGCAGCCCGCCGCGGCACTGTTCCGGCCCTTACCTGTCTGTCTAGCGGCCTGCTGGTTTGGATTCTCTCCATCAGGTCAAGGAACGCGATAACTCTCCTCCCCCTATAAGAGATATCCGGGACTTGTCACACCAGCTCAATCCGATCAGATGAAAATGTTGGGGGTATATTGAACGATAAGCTTGCTTGGTGCATTTCCGAGGGAATGTCGTGGAAGAGATGGCAGTAGTAGAGGTGCAAGTGCTAAAGGTCGTGAGCAGAAAGATACTCAAGATGTCCGAAATCATCCACAAGAAGACGAGCGAATCATAACCATACTACCCCGCCTTGCAGAAGCCTTCGCCCCCGCCAATCATCTGCATCTTCAGTCTCGGTAGGGAGTAGGGAGTCTCGAAGTACGAGAATGTCGCGATCCATGCGGTGGTGCATGCGTTCCCTCTTCTCTCCTTGTTGGCTTCCAATTCCTATCCATCTTCCTTTGCTTCGGCTTGAGGGGAGACGCGTACGGGAGATTGCATGTGGGCCGGGTGTGAAACATTTTTTTTCCCCACACGAGTCAACACGAACACTGCCAACAACGCACGACACGCAGATGTCCGAGTCCTTCCTCACTCGACCCTCTTTCTCCCGTCCAATTCCTGTCCAATAGTCGCGCGACCAACGGGCTTCTAGGCAGGGCCGCATGAACCTTCCCTCCCACACAATCCGATTTTCTTCTTACCCCTTATATCAGTTCTTTTTCTCGACCTGCCTTCGCTGACTCTTCCCAGCGGCTGCTATCGACCAGTTGTGTGAGACCTTCCATCATTACGACGTCGTCACGCTGGTGAGCATCATCTTTTTTTCATCATGATCGCCACCACCGCGGTCTTCTCATGTATTACTCTCCGAATTGGATTCATTAGGAACTTATAGGAAGAGATGGCTGCTCCCTCTCTCGACGTCGATTGTAAGGAGGAACTCAGTGTCAATGAACAATGTAAGTAGCTCGACACCCGTTCTTCTCACCCGATGACCTCACCTAGTCGCATTCCCAGGATTCGAGGTTCTCTCCGAAGCAGAGCGCATAGCCGCTCTTCACAGTCTTATACGACGTCCTGCAACAAATGGCCAGGGCCAATCCCGCTGCTCTTCTGAGCTCGGCCGTCGGAGATGGAAGTCAAGCTCGCCAATATGAATCTCAAGTCGCTAGGACTCATTTCTCCCACGCCCGGTTCCCCTGCTACCCGCACCTTAAACATGAGGCGCCAACCCGAACAGCCAGTCGCTTGCCTCCGACTCGACGTCCTCTTTCCTATCTCCGGATATCGCCGATACCGTCGGCAATCCAAGCGGCGGCGGCGCCACGCTCGCCCGATAGCGCGCCAAACTCAAGGCCGCAGACGCACCGGATCTCCGGCACTCGCTCCGAGCACAGGAGAGCGGAGCACTTGGGCCGGCTCCTCGGCAAGGTCGCGGAGCGCGACAATTCCCCCATGCAAGAGATATTTATCAAGCAGGTCGTCTCACCCGCAGAGTTCCGACTTCTTTGGCCTCTCCGCCTGCTCCACTTCCACTCTCTGCGCCCCGATGGCGGTACCGTTACCGACGGTCTCGACGGGTTCTCCCCCGTCGCCGGCGACAGCTAAGCGAACGCGGTGGGAACGCCGCTGCCCCCCATATTCCGGAAGACGTCTTCCGCCAACAGTAATAAACAGTCGCCCTCGCCCCCGCAAAGTTGAACGACTTGTACGGTGACAGTAATGTCCCGTGCCCCGGCAGTCCCTACAAGTTCCGCCGGCCCTCCCAGGGCCACATCACGACAACGGTTCCACCGCCGTCGCCATTGGCGTGACCAATATGTATGGCGACGATGGCGACCTTATCCAGGGTCACCATGCACCTGATGTTGGTCGTGTCCAAAATGACTTTTCAAGACGCCTCAGCAATGCGATGGCGCGGTCCGGTGCGCAAAGCCCTGCATTCTCAATCACATCGGGCTATTTCGGGCGGAGCAACGACGGTAGCAATGCAATGGCCGCCACATTTCATCAAGCTTCGCTGGCCTCGGAATGGGCCCCGGCGGTTTGACCTCGCACTTGGCCCGCTCGCGATGGTCATCACGCCCCAGACAAAAATCGCCCCTGCCGGGTGAGGATTCGGGCAGCCTAGACTCGGTGTCGATGCGGGCCTCGGCACGTTCGGTGGGCTGCAGGGCGGCACTGGTGGAGATGGCCTGCGCGGCGGCTCCAGGCGGTCCGGCTCGCCTGGCCTGCGTGGCGGCAGTGACAGGAGATGATAGTGATGGACGAGCAGGCACTCGAGGCGCAGGCGTCACAGCGCAGGGTGCGCGCAGGAAGATGCTCAAGACGTTCGAGGTCATTTGCGGGAAGATGGGCATCGACGACCCGACTGCACCTCCCCTCCGCTGCCGCCGTCGTCTGGTGGACCTACACCAGCGGCACCAGGCTCAAGTATGGGAGGCTCGGCTGGCAGCGGTGGCATGCTGTCCTCCGCGTAATGGCTGATCCAAAGGGAAAAAAAAAAAGAAAAAAACGGGTTTTCTTGGTTGTTGCAAGCTAAAAAGCAGCATCACGCTCTCCATCTCTTTGCCTTATGTCCGCCTTTTATTAGTAGCGTCTCAGGACTTGTGATTTCTATCCAAAAAAATGTCGGAATTGTCCATTTTTCCTTTCGCACGTATGGGTGGTGGTGGGGACTTTTCTTGATTCACGCGAACCTCGGGGAGTCGTCGTTCATACGACAGGGCGTACAGTATTTGTATCCTTAGCGCCCACTCACCTTTTCTTCGCCATCTTTTTTTCTATATCTACGTATGCATGATAAACATATATTTTATACATCGCTTCTGACCAAAAAATTCGTTTTCTTAGAGAGTCGTCTGTGGTACGACGTGTTTCAAGCTCTATGGCGGCGCAGCACCGACACAGGATCCGAGTCGGCCCTTATGTGCGATAAAAGTTAGAGTTCGGACGCACAGTGTGCATGATTGGCCCTTACCCAATATTTCCATCCCGTACGTACAACGCGCGAAGACAGAACCGTCCGCGTACTCTGTATCATCACCTCGAAGAAACAAACAAAATGAACAGGCAAATGAAAGGAAATTGCTGTCCGTAGACTAGTAGGCTATCGCGTGTCTTTGGGGAACGGGCCCAACGGGGCGGATAGTAGTGAAGGTGTAAAGGATTCGATGAAGAGGGTTGGGGTGTCGTTAGGTCACGATGGGTTCTCGTCCGGTGTCGGAATCCATAGATATTGGGACTGGTGGGCGCGGAGAACTGTGGCGGTCAATGAAACTGTCAAGTTGGATAGGGTGGAAACGTTCCAAAACAGGACCCGAAATGAGTGCGTCGTTACACGCGACTTCAGGGTGTTCGCTCTGGATGTGTTCCGGGAAAAGAGAATGGTAACCCAGCACACACCGGAAGTCGTCGCAATACAAGCACGCCCTTTGGTATCCATGTTCGCCTTCAAGGTGATATCTGAGGTCATGCTGCTGTCTAAATCTGGCATAACAGATATGACACTGGTACGATGGTGCAGTAACCTGTACGGGACTGCCGGAGAGTGATCGCGAGGCGATGAACGACCGTACAGCATCCCACGACGGCCCATCCATCGCTATAGGCTTCGCTACACGAAGGTTGCACAGGGCAGGGAGTAAAGTAGAGTTAGTTGTGTGCAAGTGGGCCGGATGCAAAGCACACAATATGTCCTCCGCATGTACACCAGCAACATGAAAGCCTTTGGCGCTGCTGAATGAGCGGATAAGTTCCAGCCATTGTTCAACGTCCGTGTCATCCTGCCCACTTGGCGATTGGGTCGTATTGATGCCTAGAGTTTCTATGTGGAACGGGGAAATTTGATCACAAACTTGAGCCATCGAGGACAACTGCCAGTCTAACCGCTTGCACGATATTTGTAATCGAAGAGGTGTAGAACTACCTGAGCTAGTAATCATGGAAATGGCATCTCCGGAGATTTGAACCACTGCTTGACAGAGGGGCGTCTGCTGTATTCCTGTCCGCTCGATGAATCGGCCTAGTTGCGAAGCGTCAATTGTGGGTTGGCTAAACAATGTGATATCAAGATCCCCGAGACCAGGTGCATCGATTCTAGCTACGAAACTGTCCAAGTACTTGCTGGTTCCTCGATATTTGAGGGACGTCAGAGCGGGGAGAACAACCCGTTCCCTTGACAGTGGAGGCAAGCCAAGGTAGTTTCGGCGGGGTGGGAGGGAAAGGAAATGGAGTGAAAGTGTTCGAAGATTGGTCATCCCAGACAAGCTATTCGCGAATGCTTCTGGGGAAAAATACCCAGCACTAGGAATTTCGTGGAGCTGAATATCTACGAGGTCGTGGGAAGGTGAAAGTAGTTGCGGTAATGAGGGAAAGGCAATCCTGGTTGAGTGGAGAGTACGGAGGCGCGGACCCCATCGAAAAGTGCCGGAGAGGGTCAGTTGCACGTTATCTCTGGATCGAAGAACAAGCTCTTCCAATTCCAAAAATGGCTCGAGAATGGTGGAAAGACTCTCCAGGAGCGAGTCTGTGACGGTAATGCTGATGGAGCTAACACGACTGGGTTGCTTCAGTGCGGCAATGATATTGTCCTCGTCCTCGGGAGACGAGGGATCGAGATCCGAACCCCCGTACTGTACCATGATAGGCAGGGCTGTCCAACAATCTAGTGCCTTTGAAACAGGTGTCCCTGGCATGAAGTAGAGTCGAAGATTTAAACCCAGAGGTGACGTATGTACGATCTGTCGCCATCTTTGGCACACGTACGTGAGAGTTGGCCAAGCTTGGGGAGCGGCATCCAGGTAATACCGAAATATGTTCAGAAATATGTCGTCGGAGAGCATCTCAATCATCATTTGCTGAGAAAGCGGATCTACTCCAAACAAGTTAGCGAGTGGGGGGGGTAGCACCAGGAATACGTCATACCTGTTCCACGTAGTTCATTGATGTGGTATAGCCGTTCATATTCTACCGCCATATGATGGCCAGAGAGCTGACGTGAGATCATAAATGACACGATTGCCTCAGCCAATGGCGCATGACGTTGCCCAGGGTGTGGTATGTAGAACTTGTGCAGGGAAGGTAGGATACTTTCGTACCCCCTTTCCGATAGTTTCAGATCACTCACAATGTTTGTCGCGTGATCACAATCGAGATGAAACCATTTTACACCTGTGAATGTGTTGAGAAGGCCCAGCCACCCACTACAATCACCATCCCCCCTTCCTGATGGTCGCGTCGTACTGATGCGTAGGTCCTCTACACTGGAAAGGGAAGTAGAAAGATGAATGCAGACTCGTGTCATGAATAATAGCTTCTCGCTCGGTGACTCGCAGAACAATTGCAATTTAAGGCATGAGAGAGTACCTGGCTGGCCCGGAATCAAGGAGATGGAGATAGCGCGCTCAGAAGATAGGATATCTGCTCGACGGTGTGATTTGTGCATTTCTATCCGATGGATGAATTCGAGAAGTGTTGGAAAACCGATGGTGATTTCGTTTAAGAATGTGAGCTCGATATCTCCGAGCCGAGGAGCATCGAGTCTGGCCACAAGGCGTTCCAGGTACAGGGGAACTCCTCGAATATCAAGGCGGGTAAGAACAGGAAGAACAGCACGTGTCCATGACTGTGGGATCCGGGGATGGTAATTAGTGGTAGAGAAGAAATGGAGCGAAAGTGATTGAAGCTGGGTCATCCTGGATAAGGCATCCGTGAGCGCTTCCGGTGGGAACTGCCAAGAATCGAAAACTTCGTGAAGCTGAAGGTCCACGAGATTTGTGGAAGAATAAAGAAGCTGAAGGAGTCCGGGAATCGCGATCCTAGTCGAATGGAGACAACGAAGCCGTGAGCCCCACCGAAAGGCGCTGGAAAATGTCAGCCGTACGCCATCTCGAGAGTGAAGAACGAGGTCTTCCAGCTCTGAAAACGGCATCTTGATTGAGGATAACCTTTTCAGGAGCGACTTTGTGGCGGTGAGGTTGATAGAACTAACACGACCAGACTGCTTAAGTGCAGCCATGATATTGCCCTCGTCCTTGGGAGCAGGGGGACCGAGCTCTAGAGATCCTCCGTACTGCACGATGATAGGCGTGGCGGGCCAACAGCATAGCGTCTTCAATACAGGCGTCCCGTGGATACAGAACATTCGAAGGTGTAGAACCCGTTGAGACGCAAATACGATACGTCGCCATCTGCGACATATATGCACAAGCCTAGGCCAATGATGTCGTGGCGAGACGTCGAGATAATAACGAAATATGTTCAGAAGCAAATTGTCTGAAACAAGGTCTGAAAGCTCCCCAATTGTGACTTGTCGAGAAATGAGAAAGTTAGCTAGAGGGGCAAGTATCGGTGGGAAGTGTACCTCTTGCGGGGAATTCGCTTTGAGTGGTAATGAGTTGGGCGGGCGACTCGGATACGTATTGGTCACGAGCATGTGTTTTGAGATATCTGCGATGCGACATTGACTTGTCAGAAGTGAAGAGACTAGATTGCTTACTTTAGAAAGGGCATGAAGGGCGAACGAACGGAGCAGCTATTGCTGGCGTATCCTTATTGTAGAAGACGAAGGAACACAAGGAACATAAAGTTATCAGCGAATAAGATTTAGGGCATACTAGGAGAAGACAAGCTTACATGCCCCAGCGAGACGCCCACTGGCAGTGCAGCACTGCAGTAGAACACAGCTTGTCCCGCCACAAGTTCCACAACAACTTGAACCGCATCCCCAATCGCTACTCTCTCACTGTGACGCATTTTCAGGAAGAGATGGTTATACTCCCTCTCTCGACATCAACGTACCCGCCCATCAGGATGTGGGGAACAACCTGTATTCTAACAACCCCACCTGATCCTCGAGTTCTCTGCAAAACCGAGCGCATTTATCTTTACAGCCATGTGCAGCAGTGGCCGCCAGTATTGCTGGCGTATCCTGAGTCCTGACTACTGTAGAGAACGAAGTTACCACATACTGTACCACTTGCACCGCCAGGAGGTTTGCACGCCGAAGTGCGGCCAAACACACGTGACAGCGAGGCCCACATGCAGAACACACATTGTCCCGGGCGGGACACAATAATCGCAATCGTCTCTTGCTGCTCTCCTTATATTACGCACTGATGGTTACCTTTTCTCGACGTCAACGGCGACGTCCTCGCGCCATCGGGAAACCTCTGCACAATCCCTCCCTGTATTCTAACGACGTCGACCCACCTGATTTCTTTCCTCGAGTTCTCCGTAAAACCGAGCGCATCGGGCCTTTTAGATCCGCTCCTTCGCCAACTTGAAATGACCTGCAACATATTGCTAGAGCAGGTCCCTTCCTGACTCAAACCGGGTTCCCTTTCTTCCCATCTTTCTTGTATATTGCCTCTGACTCTACCTCTTCTTGTTTCTTCGGATATTGCCAACACCGTTGGCCAGCTGACCGATGCTCGCGCTACCCTTGCCCAATGCCTAACAGCACGTCAAACTTGAAGTCAGCGACTCCCCTCCCCGTCCCGCATCTCCGTGCCCATGCTTAAGCCCGCATCAACTCACTTGGCCAGGTCGCAGAGCACGATAAATTCTCCACCAGAAATATCTGCAGAGCCCCCGCCCTCCTGCCCGGCGAGCACCGACCTTCCCAGAAACGCTGCCGGCGTTGCTTCCGCTCCCACACCGGCTGGCCTCTCCCCAGTCACTTGCGAGTTGCGACAGTTGAGCTGGCTCTGAACACGTCGCTTATACGTTGATGACCTACAATCATACCTCCGATCATCGCAGGGCCCCCCTTGCTACAAATAAGCCAGGCAATGTTTTATTAATTGCCTCGAGAACCTCCGTCGGATATCCAAAGGCCACATGCACGATGCCGGAGGCGGCTTTACTGCTGTGGTCGAGGATAACGTGCACAGCAATGGTAGCGATCCAATCAAGAGCGAGAATCGTCGTGCTTCCGGGGGTGGGGGCGTCCAAGCTCGCTCATAGAGAAGACCGTAAGCAACGGGGACGGAGTCAGTACCTATTTTGATGTACAGAAACCTGTGCTCTGGGTCACTCGGGGTAGTTTCAGTAGAAGCGATGACGGAAACAATGCAATGGCTGCAGCCGATTAGCATGCCACGCTCTCGGGCTTCAGTATTGGGGTCGTTCTCGACATTAGACTAAATTCTCCCGCGCTGCCGGGATGTCGAATGAGAGCCCGTTGCTATTAGGGCTGTTGGGTGGATCATCAGTAGTGATTAACAAAGAGTCAAACGTAGTTGTTAAGACAATAAGGGCCTCGACTTGCATTTGGTGCGGGATGCGTCGGACCACTGTCGGACCTCCATGTGGCTGTGCCAGCGCTTTGACGTGGGACGTGCAAAAATGGCTGCGTCATCGTAAAGGTTACCTTCAATGCTCACTACGGTATCGCTACCACACCCACCACGACGGTCATATCTACACTTTCTCGTAATGAGTGGAAAGTCGGGAGCTTCTCGAAATACGAGAGGGTCGCGAGCTATGTAGTACATGCGTGTTTCCTCTTCTCTTGGCTTCCAATTCCATTTCGTTCGCTTCGGGAGTCTTGAGGGCCGCTTGAGGCGGAATCGGTTTTCTTTTCCCACGCTCGCACATACGCGCCACGGAAGATGTCCTCGCTCTCAGGCTTCCCTTGAGAACCTCCTCGTGTCCTAGACCGGCGGTCAAAGACTGGTCAAAGTCACTTGCTTGTCCGGTCCGCTGTCCGCCCCTCGTCCGCCGCATCACGGGACTTCGGCCTCGCCTCACCGCGCGGGCCTGTTGATGGACGCCCAACAAAGAGCTCCTAAGACCCCCCATTCGAACGGCTGGTTACGAGTCTACACCCCGCGCCGACCTTGTTATTGTACAATCCCGACTCGATGTCGGCCTCTCTTATTGCGGCCGCCCCCTTCCTTTCATTTTTTTAAATAATCAATCAATCAATCAAAAAAAAAAACAAGGACGAGCTCGCCTCCTCTTGTTTTTTCTTTCTTCCTCACAACGTGAGCATATAAGCTACACAGTCCATTCCTCCAAAACTGTGGTTCCAACAGATGCTCTCGCTCAGGCCTCCCTCCAGCCCAAGTCCCAGTTCCTACCCCGTGCAAGGCCAGAACGGCAAGAACCCCAGCGCACGCCCGTCCATGGGCCCCACCGGCGGCCCTTCGGCACCATAGCGCAGGGCTTCAGTCTCCCCTCACCACGCCCTGGAGGCAGCCCCTCTAGCGGCTAGCGAGCTCCCAGGCAGCGCTACCTTTCAAACCCCAGAAGGTGGGCTTTTCATCCGATTCCCCCCCTACCTCCCCTATTGGGGGGTTTTTCGACCTGACTCTTTTCGTAGCGGATGCTATCGAACAGTGGTTTGAGACTTTCATCTTTCCGAAGTCACGCTGGTGAGTATTACCTGTTTTGATCGTCATCATGATCGCAATCATCTTCTCACGTACTACTCTCCAAATCGGGTCCTTTAGGAAGAGATAGCTGCTGCCTCTCTCTACGTCAATTTACGGAGGAACTCAGTGCCATCGAGCAATGTGAGCAATTCGATACACTTTCCATTCTGATAATCTCACCTGGTCGCTTTCCCCAGGGTTCGAGCTTCTCTCCGAAGTAGATCGCACGGCCGCTCTTTGGAGTCTTTTACAACATTCTACCCAGGTCCAGATCCCCTTCTTCATCACCGTTCTGCAACAAATTGCCACGGACCACCCCATGACTGCTCTTCTGAGCCCGGCTGTCGGGGGTTCCGTGCAGGGCCAGATGGAAGCCAAGCTCGCCAATATGAATCTCAAGTCGCCTGGACTCAAATCTACCTCCCGGTTCCCCTTCTTCCCGCACCTTTAACACCGGCGCCAACCGGACCGCTAGTCGCTTGCCTTCGACTCCTCTTCCTCTTTCCTATCTATACCGCCAATACTGTCGACAACCCGAGCGACGCCGCTGCCACGCTCGCCCAACAACGCGCCAAACTCAAGGCCGCCGGCAACGCCGCGCATCGTATTTCTGCGCCGGCGCTCGCCTCGAACGGAGAGCGTGGGACTTGGGCTGGAGTCCTCGGCCAGGTCGCGGAGCGGGACAACCCCCCCACGCAAGAGATATCCGTTGAACCCAGGTCATCCTGTCCGCAGTGCAAACTTTTCCGGCCTCTCTGCCGGCTCTGCTTCCTGCTCTCCCCACCCCGATGGCGGTACCACTCCCGGCGGTCTCGACGGGCTCTCCCCCGTCGCCGGCGACAGCTGGGCGAGCATGGTGAACACGCCGCTTCTGCCCATGTCCCAGAAGACGTTTTCTTCCAACAACAACAACGCAGGTCAAACAATCGACCTCGCCGCGGCCAAGTTGAACGACCTGTACGGAAGTAGTAATGTCCCGCGCCTCGACAGTCCCGACAAGTCCTGTCGACCTTTCAAGGGCCACGTTCACGATAACATGTCCGGCCGTTTTGGCAGAAGCGACGACGGAAGCAACGCAATGACTCCCGTGCATCAGCAAGTGGCACTGGCTGGCCTCTGGATGGGCGACGGCGGATTCAACCTCGGACTAGGTTCTCCCGGGCTGGCGGGGATGCCTAATGGGCTCAAATCGCGTAGCTGAATGGCATGAATCCGTTCGGCATGAATATGCTGGGCATGGCAATCCTCAGTGCGATGGGCATCACATCCGAGGCGCGGCGCAGATCGCCGCTGCTGGAGGAGGATTCGGACAGCCTGGGCTCGGCGTCGGTGCGAGCCTCGGCTCGTTTGGAGGGCTGCAGGGCGGCATGGGCAGTAATGGCCTTCGCGGCGGCTCCGGGCGGTCCGGAGGACGTTCGCCTGGTCCAGGAGGCGGCAGTGCCAGTGGAAAGGTGGATCTGCAGGGAGCCGGTTTCTTAAATGTGGTTCGGACACGACCGCGACCCGCCTTTGTACTAGCTACCTGTCACCGGGGATACAAACTGATTTAAAAAAGAAAAAAGATCTGCAGGGAGCGGCGGAGCGAAGAAGGTCGATGAAGATTTCGAGCCGGCGGTGCTGAACGACGTGGCTGGGTGGCTGCGCACGCTCTGGCTGCACAAGTACACGCCAAACTTCGAGGGCATGACGTGGAAGGAGATGGTGGTGATGGACGAGCAGGCACTCGAGGCGCAGGGCGTCGCCGGCGCTCGGTGCGCGCAGGATGATGCTCAAGACGTTCAAGTCCGAGGTCGTGCGGAAGAAGATGGGCATCGACGACCCGACTGCGCCTCCCCCGCCGCCGCTGCCGTCTGGGGGACCGGCACCGGGAGCACCGGGCTCGGCTGGCAGTGGTGGGCTGTCCGCGTGATAGCGCCTCTTAACAGGCATAAAAAAGCAGCATCGCGCTCTCTCTCTCCGTCTCTCTTGCCTTATGTCCGCCCTTTTATTAGTACTATCATAGCGTCTCGGGACTTGTGATTTCAATCTAATTTTTATCGCGAAAAACGTCGGGATTGTCACCTTTTTTCTTTTTGTATGGGTGGTGGTCGTGGGGCCTTTCTTTAATTTCTACGACCCTCAAGGAGTCGCCGTTCACGCATAGGGCGTACAGTATTTGTATCCTCGGCGCCCGGTCAATGATTACCTTTCTTTTCTCCGCCGTCCTTGTTCTTTCTTTTGTATATAAGTTCAAAGTGTGTAGGATACGAATATATATTTTATACATCTCTTCAGACCAAAACCGTTTGATTTTCTTTGTGAGAGTCGCCTGTACCACGTATTTCAAGCCATATGCGGTAAAGCTCTCTGCCTGGCGTAGGGGTCCGAGTCGGCCCTTATCGTGTGGGATGAAACTTACAGCTCAGGCCTCGGACCAGGGCTCTGCAGACGCATCATATAATTGACAATCACAACTTTGTTAGACATAACATGGGAAGAGAGAATCGTCGGCGTACTGTGTCGTCCCCATGGAAAAAAAAAATAGGAATGGAAATTTCTGTCCGTAGACTGTACATTTGAGGAGCGTGGAAGAGGTACGATTGGTGTGATACAGCGGTATTCATAACGAGTGTCCGCTCAGCTTTCGCATAGCCCAGCGGACATCCAAAACTCAAGAGTGGGGCCCATAGTTAAGTGACAGGGAAATCCTTGAGAAACCGGGCTATCATACAGAATTTGGGTTATAGAATAGTTATCTGTGTTGTCATGCTCGGCTTGACATCTCAGCGTTGCCCTCAGTCCCCTTCTGTTGTTGTCCCTCAACGAAAACCCTCAACGATGGTCTGCCAGTACTTCAATGACATCAAGGAGTTGGCCTCATCAATATCGCATCAGGATGTGTTCCCTACAAAGAAAGGGACGGACAATGAAAATGGTGCGTACATCTTCGTGTACATCTTCGTTTCTTGGCCCCAACTTGCCTTTGTGCCGCACCATTGAATCCCCACTCTCCTTCTCACACCTCCGCTACCTACCGGCACCCTGTTTCAAGTATCAATGAGGGCAGTCGTGGCTGCCATTGACAATGTGACGCGCACATCACAAGCCACGCTATGCCTATCTTGTATCATGGTGGGTCCTGTTGGGATACAGCCCGGAACGGACGCAGTCCGGCAAACCGAGGCTAGACCGACATATTATATAATCGTAATATTACCGTAGCTAAACGATTATCTAAGAATAATATCTCGGGAGAGAGGAGCATACGCTCTCCTCTGGACTCATACGCTCACATGTGTTCACCTAACCGGCTGCCCGCCTCCGTAAATATCTACAGGTTATGGGCCCTGGCATAGCCAGGTGAACATGTACATCTAATATATTTCCTTTCCACATCATATCTATGGGCATACATCAAGCCCCTATCTCGCGCGAACTCACATTCAGAGCTAGATTCAGAGTCGACACTTCCCAAGCGAGGACACCTGATGACACGGGCACCCAGTACCACTGGCACTGGATGACATCGGCATCTAGGGCATCCAAGGTGCGAGAAGGTTCGACCAAGCGCGAGAATACTTGTCCACTATGACTAAGCCCCTATCGCACATCAAAGCTCGCATCCAAGGGACGAGCGATGATATAGCCTGGACCCGATGATATCGGCATCCATTGGATGACACCGGCATCGAGAGTCCGATGGCACAGTGCGATGGGGTACGTACAAAGCGCGCGAAACTTCGACCGTGCGCGAGAAACTATGATTACGCGCAAGAATGTTTCATCACATCTTATTATAACCCCCCCTTATTCCTACAATCAACATAGCTCGGGCCCGACGACGCCGATATTCAGCACACCTGGAAAACGTCGGCATTTCGAGAGTCCAAGAAGCGAGAAAGCCTCCAGCACGGCTGGATGAAGTATCTCCAGGCTAGGATCACTCGCAGAAGTTACCTCGGCGAATGATACGAGCCGTACTTATTTCCGAGTGCTATGTGGCCCCGTTCAAGTAACGCAAACATCCACCAGACCGTCGAAGATACCTCGACGGCGACACGAAACAGGTGGAGGTTGCGGCAACGCCGCTGGCGTAGAGCGAGGTGCCGCAAGGCATGTATCTGCGCAAGTAAGCGCAACCGCCCCGTGAACGTCGCGGGGAAGTATACGAGTCAATACCGTAACATCATGCACGACTGATTATTCCGTGATCTCACGGAAGACTACAGCGTGCACATAAACATTGCAAAATCATGCACGTCCTCACGGACGAGCGGAGCGTCACAAATACAGCTCTAATCGAGCGTGTTTACCAGTGTAAGTCTGACACCGTGAATATCACGAGTAGATCGGGCTATAGTATGACGTCCGACACCGTGAATATCATGGGCGGACGGAGCTGCATGTTAGTTAAAGGACTTCACAGCATTTTTACTGTGCTGCAGAGAAGGTCCCATGCGCCTAAGTGACATGTTCCGAAACGAATATACGCCGCCGAGGATACCTCGGCGAATACCCTAGCGCGTGGAGACAGCGATGAAGTCGCACGTCGCCAATGAGCGCATAGCGTTCCCCGCTGACACTGCAGCCGCATCGGCGCTACCTACGTCCCCATTGAAGGACGCGGATTTCGATGACGAATCCGTACTCGAAGGTCACTGTGACTGGAGAACGTCCTTTACATTCCAACAAACAAAAATCACTTTATTCTTTAGGGACTTCGAGACGGCGCCGGCGGTACATGCACATATAACGCAGCCGCAGACCGCTAACGCCGACCACCAAGGGTGGAAGGCGAGTCGCCATCCGACTTACCAAAGCGGAAACATCCCCTACGATTGCTACTTCCGAACTACTCTCCGAGCTAGGATGCCTGGCACAGGAGATTTGGACATATTAGATATAACAGTTGGTTTCCGCGTAGACATGCGAACGTCCAAACTTGTTCGCGTCGCGTGCATGAAGGCACAGTTGTGCCGAGGGAACCTATAACAAGAACTCAGTCTACGAAACGTCACTGGCGAACTTACCTACTAGGACTGAGGAGGAAGATATCTTGTCCAGATATGGACATTCCTCCTTCTTGCTGTTCGCCGACGACGACGACGACGCTACCTGTCATAAGATGATGTATTCCCTGAAAGGGGAATATAAGGTCGTGCGGGAAGTGAAAGACTACTTGACGCACCTTAGAGCGGATGGAAAATCTCCGCGTGCGACACGCACGGCCAGAGAGAAAGAGTACACTAATAAGCTCTGAAGACCTGGTACCGTAGTCAAAACGGTCAACCAGGCAGACGCTGAGACCAATATGGTCCAGCGGAAAATATTGCTGAAGTCTGACAGATTCAGCGACGTAACGCGTAAACGCGTATGCCACTTACCTCCCTAAGTTTCCATTTTCCGATTCCTTCTCCTCGCCCGAGCCGATCGTTGTGATCGTGCCGAATACACAGTGCGAGGGGGAGTTGGAGAAACCAGCAAAACCAGCAGAAAAGCACCGCCCAAAAGCACCGCCCTGTCCACCGGCATACCATACGATCAGCGACACGACGCACATAACCTGGGCATGATTCCTGGGCTACACCCAGTGGGCAACGACATGGAGAGGAAAGAAGCGAAAACTCACCAGTCATACACCACGCGACATGCGAGGTATTCGCGCGGAGGCCCGCCAGCATTCGGGGCGAGGTTCATGCCGCGCAGGTGCAGAGACGCTCAGCCATCATCCTCCGATACGGGAGGTGAAGCCGCGCACCTGATAAAGACGCTCGGGGACGAGCACTTCCTGAGTGTGACAATAGTCAGCTATCGTGTTTGCCAGCGCGAGACAGACGGCGTATGCTAGCGTCGCGCTGAGCGGAGAGTTACATACCTCACGGACCTCGGCATTCGTCGACCTGAGGCATGTCACCCCTAATATACATTGCACACGACGCTGGACCCCATGAATATCACGGAAAAATCGAAGTGGGCGAAATACTCACCTGATGAGAACCGCGCGCAACACCCTCTTCGCGCGTGCGTAGCCCCTATAGCTCATTCGACGTCCACAGACGTGGGCGATAGCCCGGCGCGATGGCGAGACAGCTGGCCATAGGCCAGCGATGGGGAGATAGATTCGCCCCGTCGATTGCGTGCAGTTCGTGCGTATAGCGCAGCCGTTAACCACAGGTCGACGGCACCATGAACCGCGCATCTACCCATTGCTCGATATGAGCGATAACAAAATCAGTCACGAGTGCGCACAGATCCAATAGGACGACGTACCGTGACCGAATGCTGAGAGTCGCAAGATATGCCAGAACGCTGGCAAGACGCGCGACCCGACACCATACTTGTGGTGATGGTACAACCAAGCCACTGTTAAGTAGCCTGTTATAGTGTCGTTTCCGTGCAGGGATTGCCGATATGCGCGAGTTGCTCGCGCAGCAACGAGCAAATCCATGACGCCGCCGACTTGATGCCGATACCAAATGGCACGAGTCCCTTTACTGCTAGAGTCATTCAGCCAGCCAAAGTCATCGAGATGCGTGTGATAGACGCACCGTAAATGGTGGCATGGCGGCGTGAAAGATAGTGGCGCAAAGGCAGACGACACCCGTAGTGACGCTGCCGCTGCTGCCGGACAGGCAGGAGATACCGAAACGCCCGATCTTGAGGCGTATAGGCTGCGATAGAAAACGCTGAGAGGGCAGGAGAAGCTCCTGACACCCCAGCGAACGCGGCGAGATAGCTGCGAAATTTTGTCAGTTAAGTCCCGGTCCTAAGACATGCGGCCACGTACCGAAGAACGGATGCCGATTAGTCGCATCCGGACTCGGAAAGATGGTCGACGTCGGTCCTATGACTATGAGACAATGCGTCGCGACTCGAGACCGAGACTTGCTAACTTCGTCACGACAGAATAGGCCTAAAAGGCCATGCCCGAAGCCACAGAGCTGTAGGGGCAACATCTACGGGTGATCGCACAGCGAACCCGATATAGTTCTCCTAGAGTGAGGACCTCCCACAGGGAGAATGTGACGCCTTGGCGCACACTCTGCGAAAATAGGCCAAAGGCCATACACGCGGAGAAGAGTAAGGACTTACTGTTGATAAGTGGCCTGAGCGCACTTAGTGGCTCAATGGACATGCAGATAACGGACTGCTTTAGATTAGATATACAGGACTTGTAGATTAGATTATTTTGATCTTTACAATCTCGGACTTCTTGTATTCTCTTATCTATGACATCACACATGTACATGACATCATGGACCACTCTGGACTGTCCTTGTACTACGTCTATGTACTTCCCTTTGTTTCCTTATCTTTATTGTGATGTCACTATGATATCATAGTCTGGACTCTTCTTGTTCTTTATCGCCTTGTTCTCCTTTATATCCACTCCTTTGTCCGTGTATAGAACAATGCGCTCCTTGTATTTACTGTGACTCTATGTTACCAGCGTCACCCTCTGTAGCAGTATAAGTAGAGTACTTTGTACGCTCTGGCACATCACCAGTTCTCATCTGTTGTGTGCCAGGTATGTCTTCACCTCTGTAATATCACCAGTTCTCATCTGTTGTGTGCCAGACTACCATCTGCTTCACTTGCTTGACTATCTCTGTTGCTGCTTCAAGCCTACCTCCATATCTCACCACAGTCTTCCCAGTCCACTGTGAGTATGGTCTTTATGTATGCTGTTCATCAGGTTATGGGCCCTGGTGCCCAAGCCACTCCACTTGGCTGGTCACTGTGTTCCTAGGATCACACACCAGGCTGAGGTCTGTCTGGGGCCTCACCAGTCTTGCCCAAGGCAGTAGACACTGGGGCGCCAGTGGTCTCTGCTGAGGAACCTCCTGTACATGTACTGCCCAGTAGTCCTACTTTCACCCCCACTGTTTTCCTAGCCCCTGCGCTATGCGCAAGGAGATTGGATCTGGTAGCCCCTTAATCCATATCCAGGTGTGCATGGCCCACTGGGCTGTGTATTGTGGAGCTTAGCGCCAGCTGTCTCTGGTGCTCCACACTGGGCGCAGGATCTCCTCACCATGGGAGTGTAAAACCTGGTTCAGACTCTGGGGGGTGTTCACCTTATGGTGTTCTGCAACCAGATACCTGCCTTGTAGCGGCAATGGGAAAGGATTCAGTGAAGCCACTTGTGGCGATGAGGCAACCAACAGGCCGAGAAGGCTGAGGTAGACAGCCTTGGGCTCTGAAAGCTTCCCTCCATATCCCCCTGACGCAAACTAGTGAGCTGTGTCCTAGACACATCCTGGCTGGCAGCTAGCTCCTAGTATGGCAAAGGGATTGTTCATCCTGGGCCTAGCCCTTGTATCGCTGGCATACTTCAGGAGAC
The DNA here is from genome assembly GCA_021525015.1 of Lactarius pseudohatsudake. NCBI lineage: Eukaryota > Fungi > Basidiomycota > Agaricomycetes > Russulales > Russulaceae > Lactarius > Lactarius pseudohatsudake. The sequence continues at coordinate 6,821 of JAKELH010000552.1, read as the reverse complement.
AGGACGCACTGGCGTTCTGGCCTTACAGATTCACAGACAGGAGTGGTTACACCATATCTTGCAACTGTTTTGAAGCACTATCGCTGACTGCTCCTCGGCGATAGATAAATCATCCCCATGTCTTCTGCACATTCTTCTCGCACTGCCTCCCCCACTGGTGTTGCCACCACTGGTGCCGCTGGAGGAGCAACGGCAGGTGCCTCATCCGGCCTGCCCCCTATCCCATCTGGGTCCACACCTTCCATGCGCATCTCCAATGCGTACAGCAACTCCTTCGGCATGCCATCTGGCATTCATCTTGGCCAGTTTGATGGGACCAACTGGAACGAGTGGTCTGGGACTCTTGAGGCCATCCTCACGCTGCATGAAGCTGAGGATGTGTTCTACCTCATGGCCCCTCCGTCTGGAGTTTCTCCAGATGAGTGGGAATCAGTCCAACGTCGGGCAAAGGCGTATCTCCGCCTCTACCTCAAACCCGACGTCTACTCCCTCGTTGCCGACCCATACGCCTACCCACTGTTCAAATCAAAGTGGGACAAGCTGAAGGACGTCTATGCTGGTGCTTCGGGCAGCACCACCATCTTTAATTTGTGGATTCAGTTAACACAAGCCTGTCTCGACGACTCCTCTCCCATGGCTTCTCAATTGGCCAAGCTCAATGAGCTAAGAGTCGGCCTTTCCAACGCACAGATGGGTGTCACTGACACCCAGTTCTGTCTCATTCTCTTCCACGCTCTGCCAGCCTCCTATGAGGTTCTGGCATCTACCATCCTCGCCAGTGGCGCCCCCTCCAAACTCAAGCACGCTGAAATAATTGCGCGCATTGTTTCGGAGGAAGCGCGCCGCTCTGGCCCCTCTGGCTCCTCGCTTCACAAGGCTGCCCCCATTAAACCTACTGGTGGTGCACGTAAGAAGAGAGACCATTCTCAGCTTACCTGCCACTACTGTAACAAAAAGGGGCATATCAAGCCTGACTGCAGGCAGAGGAAGAAGGATGAAGCGGCGGGGAAGTTGAAGGACACCGGCAACAAGGCTGCCAACTCTCATGTATTAGTACCAACCACCGCCTCCATTAAGGAGGTCGATAGTGAGCCCGCCATTAACTGGGCGGACAATGCAGTTGGTGTTGCCTTGTATGCTGCCTCGCGTGTGCGTTGGATGATGGACAGTGGTGCCACACACCACATCACACCACATCGGTCCGATTTCAAGGACTACACTCCATGCAAGGGTGCTGTGCGCCTTGGAGATAAGTCCACCATCGACCAAGTTGGTGTAGGCTCCGTCGTCTTCATCACGAGCCAAGGCCTTCCCATCACCCTCAGTAATGTGCTACATCTACCACAGGTGAAAACACGCTTCCTTGTCGACGCGTGCACTAGCACAAAAGGGTGCGGAAGTGGCCTTTGACTAGTGGCTCTTTCAAAATATCTGTCAATAAAAGCTGTGTAGCTGTTGGCTACTTGGAGGACAACCTGTACTGGTTGGATGCTTCAAGCATTGGCCTAAATGCTCACGTCAAAAGTGCTGCCACCACTCTTGATATCTGGCATCAGCGCATGGGACACATCTCCTCTGCTGCTCTTAAGTCGTACGGTCCCTCTGCCACTACTGGCATGGACATTGACAGCTCTACCACGCATACTGCTGTGTGTCGTGGGTGCGAGTTGGGTAAATCCACTCGCCAACCTTTCTCTGCGTCCTCCACCAAAAGGACAACCTGTATCTTTGAGATTGTACATAGTGACCTAGCCGGTCCAATGCAAACTCAGTCCCTACAAGGCTCCGCGTACACCGCCACCTTCATAGACGACCACTCCAAGCATGCAGTGGTGTACTTCATTAAGTCGAAGGATCAGTTTGTGAAAGCGCTGCAGATGTATTTGGCCTGGGGTGAAACCCAGACGTCCCATAAACTGCGCGCACTCCACTCTGACCGCGGAGGCGAGTACATGGCGAGCCAAGTACAGGACATTCTCAAGCAGAGAGGGATAGAGCATCACCTTACGATGCCAGGTTCACCACAGTCGAACGGGAAAGCCGAGCGGTTTAACCGCACCATTACGGATAAGGCAATGGCCATGCTACACACAGCTGGCATGTCTAAAGGCTTCTGGGAGCATGCTATGAGCACTGCGGTACACATCTATAACCGCTCTCCCACCCGTACGCTCAAGTGGCGCACACCCTATGAGCTCTGGTACTCTGGCAAAGTACCAGATGTCTCACACTTACGCATCTTTGGATGCAAGGGGTACATGCACGTACCCGCTGATAAGCGTCGCAAATTGGATGCGAAGGCCGTTGAGGTCACGCTTATTGGGTTTGAGCCCGAATCAAAGGGCTATAAGCTCTGGGACCGCTCAACCCGCTCTGTCCGTTTGTCCAGGGATGTGACATTCGACGAGAGTAGCTTCCCGTCCCTTCAGGGTGTTGAGACACACCCGACACCTTCTCAAGTGGCTTCACCACCACTACCTACACCAGTAATTGCCGTACCTAGCACGTCGGCGTTACCACCACAGCGAGCACCCTCCCCCACACACTCTGACAGTAGTGAGGAGGAGGATGTTGAGGATATTTTAGACCCTAAACCAGAGCGCCCACACACGCCACCACTACCACCTGCCCTGCCCACTCTGCCCACCACTCCTAAGCGTGAGCACACCACTCCCACTTCACCACCACCGCGTCAAAGTGCAGTGCGCATTGCGCGCTTTGTCCCTCCTCCCTCGCCAGACATGCCTGGTGGGTTTGAGGATCGTGCACAGCGTAGTCAGCTGTTGCGCGAAATGGACAATGCACCAAGACGCTCTACCCGTGCACCTGTGCCCAATCCTCGCTACTTCGGTGGGGACAATATGGCACTGCGCGGTAGACGGCTGGGATATGCGGAGCTGTTAGCTGCAGCTTACGTTGGCAGAGACCCTGCAACCTATGCAGAGGCCATGCGGTCTGCAGATGCAGATGAGTGGACACTGGCGTGTCAGTATGAGATGGATGCGCTCGCCAAGAATGGCACATGGGAGTTAGTAGATCTCCCGCCTAATCGCAAGACAGTAAAATCCAAATGGGTCTTCAAGCTCAAGGCGGATGGCCGCTACAGAGCTCGCTTGGTGGCTAAGGGGTTTACGCAAATCCCTGGCATAGATTTTGATGAAACCTTCTCTCCCGTCGCACGATTTGAGTCGCTGAGATTACTTCTGGCGTTGGCCGCGCTGGAGGACTGGCACATCCATCAGATGGATGTCAAGTCTGCGTTTCTCAATGGCGTGCTTGATGAGGAGATTTACATGGAGCAGCCACAAGGTTTCACCACTGCTGGTGCAGAGACGAAGGTGTGTCGCCTCATTAAGGCGATATATGGTCTCAAACAGGCCTCCCGTGCATGGAACTTGCAATTCCATGGAGTGCTAGTTGCACTCGGCTTTAAGCGGACGTTTGCCGATGCCAGCGTATATGTGTTGCCTCAACGAGAGGGGGATGGACCACTCTTCGTTATCGTTTACGTTGACGACATCACAATAATGGGTGCTTCTATGGAGAAGATCAAGCGTCTTAAGTCAGACCTTTCTGACGCTATGAGATGACAGATCTCGGGGAGATAGACTCCTATCTTGGTATGCGCATTGTGCGCGACCGCTCCCGGAGACGCATTGAAATAGACCAGTCTGGCTATATCAAGGATGTCCTTGAACGCTTTGGCATGTCTGATGCCACTCCACACTCCACACCCTTGCCTGCTGGTGCTGACGAGCACCTTCATAAATATACGGGCCAGGCTTCTGCCTCTGACATTACGCACTATCAGTCACTCATTGGTAGTCTGCTGTACGTTCAGATTGGCACTAGACCTGACATTTCCTTTGCTGTATCACGTTTGGCGCAGTATGCAGCAATCCTTCCCCCCAACATCTACGGCTTGCAATGTACGTCTTGTCCTACTTAGTAGGTACTATAGACATGCGCATAGTCTACGATGGCGCCAGTGGAGATGGCCTTCATGGCTATAGTGATTCTTCCCTGGGTGACCAGGTTGATGATAGACACTCCACTTCCGGTTATGTGTTCCTTTTAGCCAATGGTGCAATAAGCTGGTCCTCGCGAAAGCAAAAGACTGTGGCCCAAAACACTACAGAGGCTGGAATACATGGCTATGACCGACGCGGCCAATCAAGCCGCTTGGTATCAGAGCTTCCTTGCGGAACTCGGGTACGAGGTCGACGACCTCATCCCATTGCATGGTGACAATAAGGGTGCCATTGACCTTGGCCTTGAACCCTGTCACTGGGAGGCGATCCAAGCACATTGCCATACGGCATCATGTCATTAGGGAGTACATCGAAAAGGGGACCATCACCCTTATTAGAACCCCTACACTGGAAATGGTTGCAGACGGCTTCACTAAGTCACTCGCACGCACCCTGCTCCACCAACATAATATAGACATGGGCTTGTGCTAATCCTAGATTGCTGATCACGGGGAGATGTTGATAAGTGGCCTGAGCGCACTTAGCGGCTCAATGGACATGCAGATAACGGACTGCTTTAGATTAGATATACAGGACTTGTAGATTAGATTATTTTGATCTTTACAATCTCGGACTTCTTGTATTCTCTTATCTATGACATCACACATGTACATGACATCATGGACCACTCTGGACTGTCCTTGTACTACGTCTATGTACTTCCCTTTGTTTCCTTATCTTTATTGTGATGTCACTATGATATCATAGTCTGGACTCTTCTTGTTCTTTATCGCCTTGTTCTCCTTTATATCCACTCCTTTGTCCGTGTATAGAACAATGCGCTCCTTGTATTTACTGTGACTCTATGTTACCAGCGTCACCCTCTGTAGCAGTATAAGTAGAGTACTTTGTACGCTCTGGCACATCACCAGTTCTCATCTGTTGTGTGCCAGGTATGTCTTCACCTCTGTAATATCACCAGTTCTCATCTGTTGTGTGCCAGACTACCATCTGCTTCACTTGCTTGACTATCTCTGTTGCTGCTTCAAGCCTACCTCCATATCTCACCACAGTCTTCCCAGTCCACTGTGAGTATGGTCTTTATGTATGCTGTTCATCACTTACCTCCGGACCTGTCCTCCTAATATCCTTCCATAGGCCATCGCAGTCACGCGTGATGTGCCGCGCGAGGGGGAGTTGACAGGAGAAGCGCGCAGCCATGGGCGCAAAGGTCGAAAGGCAAACCCACTGGGCAAGCCAACGGCAAAGGTGACACCAGGCTGTGACAGCTCACAAAAATCGGAGAGAATTCTTCCACCGTAAATCCCAAAAGATCTTCGCAAGCGCAGCGGAGAAACGGGAGAAGCATCTGACGAGATGCGTGACACGAGCCTGACGAGGCACCTCAAAGAGGTAATGTGTCTGCGGCAAACGGGAAGAAATATAAAAATGGTCCTAAATAAATAATAAGTCCATGCAGCGCGAAGGGAAGTGAGGTGCTATTATAGCATTATGGGGCACTGTCTCGTGCCAGAAGCCAAAGGCGAGCTCTTGAGCGCAAGCTTGAGCGAGCCGCGGCTTCGGCGAGCTTCCCGAGCCAAAGGCTAACACGCTGAAAAACGGAAATGTAAGAGCGTGAACAATTCGCGCGAACTTGCGCGCGAAGGAAGAGAAGGAACTCAACCACAATTGATGGTAGCTTTTTCCTTCTACCAGAAGGTTTTTTGAGGCACCCATCACGTTCCTTCTGCCATCCAAAGATATTATTCCGAGACACCCGAGACCTACCCTCTGTTTGAGGGGGAGTGTTGGGATACAGCCCGGAACGGACGCAGTCCGGCAAACCGAGGCTAGACCGACATATTATATAATCGTAATATTACCGTAGCTAAACGATTATCTAAGAATAATATCTCGGGAGAGAGGAGCATACGCTCTCCTCTGGACTCATACGCTCACATGTGTTCACCTAACCAGCTGCCCGCCTCCGTAAATATCTACAGGTCCCCTTCCTGTGTTTTCCAAGGCTGACTGGATGTAGTGCGCCGCGGCTGTCCATCCGCAATCCCCCAACAAGACCTCCAAGTTCCACGCTGTAAGGATCCCTCGGGCTCTGGCCCTGAAACCGGCTATTTTCGGTGTTTTCAACCTCGGACCGGCGGCGCATGGCTTACTGCCATATCGGTCAAATCGCACCAGCTCACCCACTTGCCATCAATCGCCTGCCCTTCCTCTCTCTCCTCGCTCGCTATCTCCTTCGCCTTCGCTCGCCCTTACCTCTCGTCGCCATGGACCGCCGTCGACACCGACCCCTTCGCAAGACGCTCCCCAGCCACCCATAGACAGGCCGCGCGTCCCCGCGCCTCGTGTCGCCTCTGTCCCTCAGCACCCCGGGCTCGTCGCATCGCCCATCGCCATTATACCTTTCAAGATGTCAAGATCACCGGCCATCCGTTCTCACTACCCCTCAAGACGCCGTTTGAGGCCACGCGGAGCGTCGCGCTCACCGTAGTAGGAGTGGCCCATTTCCCTTTGACTCGCTCGTGTCTGTCCACTCTCACTCTGCCCGTCGTATTGTTCCCCACTATCTCCCTCACACTTGGTTTCGGAATGCGTCGTATACGGCTCAAATGTATATAAGCTCGCGTTCTTAGCTCGTTAATAGCAGTCTAGTTGTGTTTTCCCTCTTCGCCCGCCGCTCGGGCACTCTTACTCTGGTCATTGTCTTGTCTCGCCGCCATCGTCTCGCGTCGCTTGTTTTCGCTCCCGTTCCCGCTTCGAGTTCTCGTATCGCTCTCGCCCTCGCCTCGCCTCCCCGCTCGCTCCCGTTCCCGCCTTCGTCCGATCGCA